>JAECMU010131583.1:0-21300 GCA_016106625.1 Dracogyra subfuscus
AAATACCAAAACGAATGAAAGTAAGATGGATACATTTTGGAAAAATTAGTTTGTAAGATACATAGTATATAATGTAGTATTTATTGCATATTGTTAAAAACCAGAAATTTAAAAGTCTCTTCCAACTAAAATGTATTGACCATTTGAGCATCACAGAACCATTAGTTTCTGGTTAACTTAAGTGTCAAAGAGCAGTTAATTTCAGTCTTACTTATTTCATTGAATCATATGGCTTTGGTGCCTAACCGTTCACAAAAACAAGTTTAACATTTATAAGTATATATATATATATATATGTATGTATATATTTAAAAAAGACTAATATGCACCAGAGCAAATGGATGCGAAATAACCATGTGGAAAGGACAAAATATATTTGTTGATTTAGAGTGTGTGTAAAAAAACCTCAATTCTGGATGGTCATATTCCTTTTATCCCATAGACTTTGTATTTATATATATAACTATATTTGGCACTCGATAGCAGATGTGTATTTTAGTGAACATTCATTCATTCATTTATTCCTTCATTCTACAGACTTTGTAAGTATTCTTGTAAGGAAACATTATCAACCATTCTAGTTGAGTTTGTTTGACTTAATGTGTGATTCTGTTTAAATCAACACATTGTGTTATTACATTGAATATTATCCGCAAAAAGGGTACCTAATTGTATTTAGGGTGAAGGTACCATATTGCCTGTGATTTAAATGAGCCAATTTTATTATGTTCATTGTCGGTATTGGAAAAACTTGCCTTCCATTCCATTTATCCATTGATCACAGTAGACCAAGCTAGACCAGACTTAAGTAGAATGTTACACATTATGAGATTGGTAGACACAAGAATGACCTTGATGACCTTTGAGATACAGGTCAGGATGTAAGCTTTAGGCCAGCACTTCCTCTGGTCATTCACTATTCTAGGTGTTGCAATTCAGTGTTTAAATCATTTTAACTTGATCTTTGTGCTTATATTGATTGATGGTTCCACCAGTCTGTCCCCTATAACAGTAACACCTTTTCAGGGCCTGTGCTTATAAATCTTTAATGATGTCACACACATACAGTTTGTATGGCATTACCATTATGTTAAAAGTCTCAGACTCTGTTAGTGTCTTTAATCCAGACTCTAAAACATTTTATTGCATTTACCATAGTTAGACACCCAGTATTTTTGTGCTGGGGTGTCCTTGACATCTGTTCTATTGTAAACAGTTTATAAGCCTGTGCATTGTCCAGAACAGGGAGGTAATGGTTAATGAGATGGAATTGATTGTAGTGACCCTACACCTCCCTATTGAGTGATACAGATTCACTTTGGATAGATGCTGGTACCTTCCATCCTGGAGGCTGATGGTTTATCTTTCATGTCTCTAAACCTAGTGGAAATGAGATCTAGGTCAGTCAAAGTGCTAGTGCACTCTTCCTGAGGTGTCATACTCAGGCAGGCTTTCTGTCAGAGGGTAAAACAAGTATGGTGCCATACCCAATGTTTTTTGCAAATGTTTGTTTTTAAAAGTTAACATATTGACAAAATTATTGATTCTTTATCATCACTGCACAATTTCCTTAACCACAACCCAAAAATGTAACCCATTTTCTTCCTGAGGGAAGCACCCCATACCCCTTTTTGACTGTGGTTGCATTCAGTTCCATAGTGCCAAACCCAAAGATTTCTTTCTGGCAGAAACACTGCCTATCTTAGGTCATAGGATCAAGAAAACTGATGAAGGTTTCCCATGACAGGTACATCAGATGTAGTTAGTAGTGTCCTGTCTTTGGGAAAGTGGCTATAAAATATCTCTTGCTGTTTTTCCAGTAGAAGTAGCCTGTGTTTTTGCAACAGGTTTCCCTTCTGTTTCCCTAGGCCAAATGTCATAATCATTTTAGACACCAACTATATGTATCTATGATTTAAAATGTGCTGAGATGTTGATAAATATTCCTTTCCTTTCCAAGCTAGTATTTTAGGATATGCCTCACACACATTTGCTCACTGTTAGGTGCATAAAT
Organism: Dracogyra subfuscus; assembly: GCA_016106625.1. Taxonomy (NCBI): domain Eukaryota; kingdom Metazoa; phylum Mollusca; class Gastropoda; order Neomphalida; family Peltospiridae; genus Dracogyra; species Dracogyra subfuscus. The sequence continues at coordinate 2,015 of JAECMU010131583.1, forward strand.
TATACAATTTGGGTTAATAGTACAATATGTTATTAAATATTAGTTTAATGGAACAGTTACTGGTTGATGCTGTTGTAGCTCATTTAATTACCTACGTTGCTGATACCTGCTTGTGATATTGATATATTGTTTAGAAATGATGATTTTTAAATCATTGTTTTGTTTACATTTTGGGCAATTTGTCACAAGTTGTATTCTTTTAATAATGTAGAAGCATTTTTACTGAACATTATCAAAAAATTACCCCAAACTAAAAATAATTCTTACAAATTGTACAGATTAAATGTCCAAATAATATGGTTTGAAATACACACAAGTCATTTATTGTGCTTCGTCTTCTGTATCAGTGCCAGTTTCTGTTTCGTGAATCCAGTAAATCAAATAACAAGAAAACTAAAAACTAAAGGTTTGTAATTATTAATTTATTTTCAGCCCATGGATAAATCAGTCTATTGGTGTTTGGCTTTTGTATACAATTCAGACTATCTCTGTTCATTTAGGAACAAGATTTATTGGAATAGGGCAATTACCACAGAGACCAAATGAAATATAGATGTTCAGAAGCATTGTAATGCACAATACCAAGTTATCGATGGATCCACCATTGGTGAACATGACTAGAGTATGAAACTTCCATGAGATCTGTAATGCAGACTATACAGATAAACTGATACATGTAGTTATAGTAATTACATGTGTTTAAAAAACAAACAAAAAACACTCTTTTTATATCAAAATGCTAAATATATTAACAAAAAGATTAAATTTGCCAAATTTGCCAGGCATTTAAACCAACAACAATCATGTGAATTATGTCCCATCCACCCCACTTTTTCATTTTTGGAATACCCCTTAATCCAAAGCTACCCTGGAAATTGGGCTGGAATGCATATTTTTTTAGCTGAATATTTCAATTTGACAAGCATTTTGTGAATACAGCGTAGGCTAGGATCTTAATTGAATTACTTGTGTAGTTCGGCATCAATGTTGACAAGAGAGGGTATAGGGTACTGGATCTACATAATTTATTAACACATTCTTTCAGGCTGAAGTCATACAGACAGCCCAGTCTTTGGTGTCAACCACGGCTGTTGCACAAGAGGTAAGCTTTTTATGTCATTTCAAATGGAAATACTTTACATGTACTTAGTGCTATAGTAATATGGTCAAATTTATTATTATATCAGCTTTCACCACTTGTGAAATGGTCAAATTTATTATTGTATCACCTGTCAAATTATCAGTTCTTCAAATTGATCATAAATTTGACCATTAAGAAAAATCACAAAATACTGGGATACAAATTGTAGATAATTCCCAAAACACATTGTGGTTAGTAGAACTTATTGATTGGGAATAATGGCTGTAAATACTGGACAGCTGGCAACAAAAAATATCCAACATTATTTTATATATTTATAAACTTTTAAAGTGAAAATATGTGAGAACAAGTTACAAACTCGATGTGTTTTTTGTCAAAAATTCATCCAGAAGTCGGAAGATTAAAACCAAAAATCCCTGAAGTGGGGCAGTTACTTAAAAAAAATGAATCAAAGTTTAAAAAATTTAAATAATAAAAGTAGATACTTGAATCAAATGAGTCATAAAACACTAATTAAAAATCGAAACAGTTGTCTAGCATGTTGTATAAATTAATTTGATGACATTTTACTTTAATTTGTTACGTTTATCACAAAAATTACCCCTGCCTTCCTGTTAGCACCATTTTATGACTAATCACTTACAAATAAAATTGATTTTCAAATCCACAAGTAATTGGATGTTGACAGTTTCAAGTTGATATATTTGTATTTGTCAGTGAGATCATTTTCGTATACATGATGTGATGGATGCTGTATTAACTGTGGCAATAAATTGTTTATCGTTACTTGAAACTGATAAATAGTTTTCACTTTCACTGGCATACATCATGTCAAATTATAGCATGAATGCAGCTAGTTGATAGAACATTACAAAATTGTTTAATTAATTGATTGATTGAAAGTGTTTCAGCTTGATATGTTATATGTATTCTCAAATATCTAATGAAAGGTGGCACTGCAAACAGCTCAAAATAACATTACATACCAACCAGTGTCCTCCATATACCAACTAGTGTCCCACCCACATACCAGCCAGTGTCCCACCCACATACCAACCAGTGTCCCACATACCAACCAGTGTCCCACCCACATACCAACAGTGTCCCCCCATATACCAACCAATGTAATATATTTCCACCATGTTGTTTTTCATTGGATGCTTGACATTGGTGACCTGTTCATCACCAAGGAGCAGCCAGTTTTAAGTCTTGAAATTGTTAACACACATACAACTCATGTGTTATCAAAATGCTTGATGTTCTCATCAACAGGTGTGAAAGAATGGTTTAAAAAAAATATTTGTTAACATTTTGATTGAAATAAATGATGTAAAAAGCATGCAATTGATCTGAATATCTAGTGAAAGCCAATGAGTCTAGTGGGACAGGTCACATAACAAGGCATATTTGACAACTAGCAGGATGTTAGTTTGCATTATTATTATCTGTCAATACAAACAGTGGGTGCAGGATAAATGTATTTGTGGTAAAAACAATTAACATGCTGTGTATGTACATTATGTGTACAACAAAAAACTTCCTTGGGTGGATCCTGATCAGTAATTAAGTAAAGGACAGCCATTGGTTAACGCTGATTGAACATGTCGTATGTACGTGTAGGTGGATACGGGTTCACGCTGTAATCAGTGTTTGAACATGACCACGTATACATACTGCTAGTATATGTGGGTCAAACCCATATTCACCTTGTTCATTCGTTAGTTTTTAAATGTTTTTCAAATAATTTATTTAATAAAATAGCATTCAGTTGTCTGCTTACAATTGTATCATGCCAGTAGTCCAAGATGCATACAGGTGTATGTGGAAATTGATTTGTGCCTACAATTTAGATGATGTATCAAATCCAGTTACATTTCCAACACATTTCCAACACACTTTGGTATGTAACATTGTTTCTGAACATGGTTTAAGCTGGCTTCTATAATGTACAGACATGGCCTAGACAGTGATTTCTCTGGGGATTATAAACATTTCTTTTTGTTGAAACTAATCTAGTTTGAGGATAGTTTTTACCATGATTATCTTAATTAAAATGTTTGGAAACAATGATGCTTGTTTTTATTTACTTTCATTTTTAAATCACATGAATTTCATATGTCTAGTTCTAGCCATTTATTTTTGCCAACAGATACGATGTTAGGATTTTTCAAATATGATACAGATATGTAATGGGTTTTTTAATTTTATATATATATTTTTTTTTTTACATATATGAGTATTATGACCATTTAAACTAGTCAAAACATATAAAGCAGTTGGCTTGTCACTACCTGAATGTGTATCAAATAATGACAGTATTTTAAACATGAGTGAGGGATTTAGATAATTAACTCACACATTTTTCTTGTAAATGTTTACATCTTATTAGGTTTTCCATCAAAGAAGTTGAAGGTCAGGCTCAGCACTTATTGAATACATTAATTTTGACTGCGTAATTATATTAAAGACCAAGGTCTATATTTGATGACAATGCTTGGTAATGCATTGATGGAACTACCAACTATGTGTATGTGTATTGGGTACATTCTACTGGACTGAAAACAACCCCAAAATTAATTAATTCTGTTGGTCTTGAAAAACATGTTGCTAAATAGCAAAGGTAAAAATAAAATGTGTATAACATTTACTGTATAATTTTGTGCCTTAATATTTGACATGCGGATGGTGTTATCAGTGTCTTCAATGGCTCTGTGTTGGAAATGATCCTGAAGGCACTTCAGTTAAAGCTTCTTTCGGCTTTTCCCCCAGGAAACAATTTGTGAAGAAAGAAGAAGAAAAAAATAAATATAATTGAATGTACAGAAGCTTAGCTTTAATGCAATAAGTCTTATGAATTGACATTCTGCTTCTTGTCGTGGTCTTTATAGCTTTCTCCGTATGACCATTCAATGTGGAAAATAAGGTGTTTCTGTCTAGCAGAACCGAAACAAATGAGATGGTAAACAATGCTTGGTGGATAAATCAGCTTTGAGGAATATTTGGCACATGGAACGGACAGGCTAAGCTTTTTATGGGGTGATAATACTTACAGCATTACTGCCCATGAAAGGCACAATCGATTGGTTGTGTTTTGTTCATTGTCCCTTATCAACAAACCAATTTAATCAGACAGAAATCGTGTAGTCTCCATGAGAACCAAACATCTGCACGTGGGTCGGAGGAGAGGATAAAACCGGGAATAAATTCCTTCGTGATTATAGTCGCAGTGTTCGTGACACCACTGGTTCCTACCGCCAAGTGGTTCGTCAGACATTGCACCTACTTAGCATGGAGCAGGGGTTTCCTAGGTGCAGAAATCACTAGCAAAAGGCACAGTCAGCGTCTGTGAAAAGTCCCATTAATAATGGCTTTGTCTATTTATGAAAACACATTTTGCTGGACTGCCAGTAATCAATATGTAATTGAGTTGATGAAAATGTTGCCATAAAGCATGAAATACAGACGATGGTTATCGATAAACTGTTGAAACACCATCTTGCTCAGTGTTAATTTTCTTCATTTCTCCAATTATATTTTCGGTGGATTTCCTTAATTCACCAAGCAGCACTATAAGAAGATATTGCTCTGGAATATGAAAAGGAATTTGTTCAAATAATATATACTTTATTTAGGGTATAACTAAAATCATGCCAGGAAGGATTATAATAATAAAATAAATAAACATTCCAATAATGTACTTTAATTAGTCCCAACTATAAAAGTTAAATTATTTGCTTTGAAATACCCAGGTCATAAAAACTACTAATTCTTTTCATTCATTTTCTTCTTGCTTTATATTTTCTTCAGTTTTCATTGTTTAAAAAAAAAGAGATGAAAAATATGTTTTTTAAACATGCCAATTATTATATTAATACATGATTCTCTCAAATTTATTAAGATACCTAGAATAGGACAATATATCTTTTGCATTTAAAACATGTCAAAGGGGTTAAAGAATAATTTATTTAAGTTGTGTTGCTTTAAGTAAAATATCCCGAAAACCTTTTTCTATAATTGTCCTTTACAGCAGTCGGACATTTCGCGTAATAGCAAATAGGGTTGTTTTTCTTTATTACATCAAATTCATGTATGTTATGTATGTCTGCCGAGATGTCTGTGGAAATTATTGTGAGGCTTGCGGAGTTGAAAGCCCAAAATATCCATAAAATTATTAATTTGTAAAGAGCAGCCAAAGCTGTAACAAAATTGACTTCAATTTTGGACTGTTAGTAAAGCCATGAAAATTGATGTTAGTACATTCTTCTTCCATATCAATAATAATCAACAGAATATTATGGAAACGTGAATTGCATGACATTCAGAATTATTTCTCTTGTTGCGTTGCCGTTGAAATCTTCAATGACAGCAATGAATGTAATTCTGTCTGACTATCATTGTAATTTCTGTCAGCAGCCAGTTCTTTCGGAAAAGAGACTTTCACTGGAACACGAGAGAGCGTTTTTGTAGGGTTTTTTGGTCTTTTTTATTTTTAAAGTTTGTTTTGTTTTGGGGGAAAAAATGTTACGAGTAGGGGTAGGTGATATATCTAATCTGGAAGTGTGTGTTTTTGTTCTGTTGTTGTTTTTAAATTGGATTCCTATAGTTCTTGCTTTGTACGAAGAAAAGTGTTTCCTAAAATGTTACTGTACTTGTAATAGTTTTAGACCTGAAATCACCCAGAATGGCCTCGCTGCATTCTTTCTAGCCATGCAGGCTCCAATCTGTTAGTTTGGATCCCAGTTAATCGACCACTTGACTGAAAAGTTCTTTTCTTCACTTCAGCTAAGTGGACCAGCATTGGGAATAGCCTTAGACATTCTCGAATCAATGCAGATGAAAGCAGTGGATCTATACATGAAGAATGGCAGTCCCAGTGAGGACCTGCTCAGCCTGGCTATTCAAGCCATCTCCAGCATCATGGAGGCTGCCACTGGTCCGGCCACGTCGCGCAGGCCACTGCCCAGGACACTCACAGCCCACGTGATCACCGTTCTCAATAGTCTGCTCAAAGTAAGACAGAAACAATTTCTTTGATTAATGATTCAATTTATTTCCGGTCCTCGTGCATGCAAAGATTTGTTTTTAAAACGAAAATTTATTGTTGTGCTAATTTTGTGCTCAGATAAGAGCATTTAATGTGCCGGCTTGTCATTGCTAAATGCTGCTCATACGTGGCTAGTGACGGGAGATAAGTTGATGGAAGGCTTTTTTTTTTTTGCATGTTCTTTGACAGCAGAAGAAATTTTCCCAAGTTGTTTTTTCTTTATTAGACTGAATAATGAATAAACTAAAAAAAAAGTAAATTTAATAGATGGGCTCTATGTATTGCCTGGCACTTAATCTTGTTTCCCAATTCAGTAGTATTGCTGTAGGATGTATAAGATCCATTCACACAGAAAATAACACTGCCTTTTGTTCTATAGGAAAGTATACATATAAAATAAAAAAAATTAATTTTGCCAATAGAAATAAAAGTGTAATGCAGTAACTATAGATTTCTTCATTTGTGCCATAGATCAAATCAGTAACTTAATGTCTTGATTAAAAAGTAAAATACTAATGTTCTTTTCATCACTGTACCCTTGTACCAAACAGGCATTGAAATTGCCACAACTGATGACATTTTCTCTGACCGTTTTTCTTGTTAATTTAAACTAATATGACAGTGGCAAGAAATACACTCTGTTTCTCCTTTGGTTGTTTTGCAGTTACAACTCCAGTTCCACTCAATGGGAGAAGAGCCCATCCACAAAGCATCAGACTTTGTCTCTGTCCTGGCATCTCACTATACATCACACTCACTGGAGCCAATCACAATAGATGGGGCTACATTCAAGCTGCCTACAAACATTGTGGCAGTAACCAATGCCATTGGAAACATGTCTAAAAGTTTCAAATCTTCATCGCAAGAAGAGGAGTGCTTTCAAGCTCACATGACATCTTTCAAAAGAAACCCATTTTCCAGGAAATCACAAGTAAGATTTACAACATGGCAGCTGTCTAAAACAGCATGACTCTGCAAATTTAATCACATGAATTCAAGAGTTTTGAAAACTGGTAATATAATAGGATAATCCAATGCCCTTAAGTTATAATGGATCATCCGATGAGTGGATATGTAAGGTTTACAACCTGGTAACTGTCTATAACAGAATGACTGTACAAGAAATATAATCACAGGCGGAGCTAGCTCTGGGTGAGTAAAACATTTCACCAAATTGTCAAATAAACTTAAAAAATTGCAAAAATTATCAGTTATTTAAAAACAAAAGTCAACTGTTATAGGAAATTATTTTGCCAAACTAAACTAAAATTCGCCAACTGCTTTCAAAATGTGTAATTGGCGAATGTGGCGAGTGCCAGAGCTCGCCCCGACATGAATTTAATAGTTTTGAAAACCGGTAATATATGAAGAAAATCAAACACCTTTATGAGTGATGAGTCTATATTCACATAATATTATACTTTAATCCTTGAAACTGAACATAATCTTTTAGTGAGATATTATTTTTATGTGATGTCTGTATAATACAGGTTTAAATATGTTATGTTTGTCCTCTCAGTCAGACTGGCAAGTTTTGCCAACTTTGTAGTTTCAAAACATCAATTTCTATTCAGCAATTTCACTTCCGACTTGGAACGTTACACCAAGCAATTTAAAGTTTTCCTTCACCGTAGCTTGGAGAAGTGGTGTAGAGACGTTTCATTTCGTCAACTTGGATGGACATTATTGAAAATTGATTTCCTCCGAACTGTGATTAATAGAAATCTTGTGATGTCACACACTCGATAATGCACCTATTTGCGCCTTAAGTGGATTCCAATGACTCTTTGCTTTGGTGCCGGCAAAAATATTTAGTTGGTTGATCAGTGTGTCAAATTGATATCCCATTTTATTTGCTGATTGATTCAGCCTAAGAAAAGACCTTTAGCTTTCCCGTTAAATCACTGCAGATTTTTGCAACAACAACCAAAACAAAAAGTAAAATAATCTGGCAGTAAACATCTCCCTGTGATATCATTACAAGAAAGAACGAAAAGAAGAAGATCTGAATTACAGAAAAACAAATCTGTAAACTTATCTTTTTGTAAAAAAAGATTTACATCAAACCTGTTTTTCAGATTAAGTCTGAGGTGGTTGTGTTGATGATGTACTCATGTGTTGTTTTTCAGATTAAGTCTGAGGTGGTTGTGTTGGTGATGTACTCATGTGATGATGTTGTTTTTCAGATTAAATCTGAGGTGGTTGTGTTGACGATGTACACATGTGAAGGGAGGAGCGTGGTTGTAGCGAACCTGAAACCGGAGGACATGGTTCAGATACAGATCCCAGTGTCGGAGGGCAAGGTCAGCACTTCACACCTGTTCTGGCCATGCTTTACGTTTACAATCATTGCTCTCAACTTTAGACATTTTAATGCTTTAATTTTACATATGGGTATGGGTATTCTTTTAACGTGCCCCTGTCCCTAAGGTTCAGGCACGCCCACCATGGGTCCAGGGGCTGACTTCGCCAGTCCCGGGTCCCATGGCGGGATAGGGGGAGGGGGGGGGGAGTTAGTATTATGGGGACAATTTAGAATCATTACATATATATCTATAAAATAAATTAAAAAGCCAAAATTACATAATCACTGCTCTCAGCTTAGCAAATTTTATAGAAAATTTTGAAGCTGCAATTACTTCCTTCTCCTTTAGCTACAATTGCTAACCAAAAATAAAACTTTTTGACAATAATTATTGGAGTATAAAAAAAAGTAACTTTTGAAATACATTTTGTTACAACATAATAAAAAAAAAAAAAATCCAGCAATTGTTTTACCTCAGTGTTTATAATTTATACATATTAATTAAACCACTTAAGATCCCCCTTTTATATTATGTATGAAATGTTCTATTTATTGCAGGAAGATCACTTTCTGAACACGACACTACACAAGAGTATGATGAACACCCACCAGTTTAACATCACGTCCGAGAGCATCCGACAGTCACTCCACATTGCCATCGAGCTTGACCCGGTGCAGTCAGGACGCATGTTCCCCATCTGTCTGCTTATCAGGTTGGTAAGACATGTCTCGCGCAGATTGGTTCATGGAAATAGGAACACTTCAGAGTATGCTTTCTCCACTGAAGAACTATCTGACTGCTGTCTGTCTTGTCTGTAGATTGGTCTAGATTGCCCAAAAGGTCTAGTTTTAGGTTAATGTTCAGTTCTGTAAGTCCTTGTCAATCCAAAATGGAGTGATTTAGACAGTGTTAAAAACTTAACCAATTCCTTATATTCAATACATCTTGCTAAGAAATATTCAAAAGATTTTATTGATTTGTTCATGAAATCGAATGCAGGTGTCTTTCTTTTGATGATGATGATGATGATGACAACTTTTAGTGTTCAGTTCTTCATTATGTTTTAGCACTGTTTCTAGCAAACTATGACCTAGGACATTGTTTTGAATATATATCTTTAACTTCCTTTAAAAATGACCAAAAAAAGTACTAGATTAAATAACAGATTTTGCATTGCAAGGTAAACATTAATTTATTTAATTGTTGAATCTGGTGCTTTTCTCTCTGATCATTCGGATGTGTTGTTTACCAGTCAAGTATCATGATTTGTTTCATGGGCGTACCTGATATTTTCGCTCAAGCCTACACAGAATTAAGGTGAGCAAAGGCTCAGGTGCGTTCAGGAAATGATGCATCAACACAACAAATGGGATCACCTGGCACATACCTATGTATCGCAATTTGGAAGAGGAGTTCACTGAAGATACGATGATGTTTTTGATGGATGTGCCTGAACTTTTCGCTCTTGCCTGGACAGACGTAAGGTGAGCAAAGGCTCAGGTGCAACTACGAAGGACTAAACAACATGGCAATAGATATCTGGAATCTCACAATACTTGATTCAACAACTCGAAATAGATGGATTTTAAGAAATGGGCATGACAGCTGGAGTTCAAAAAATTGATACAGGTGTTTTGCAGTGTTATTCATCAATGACTCTCTGGAAGACCCATCTGGAAAAAAAGAAGAACATTTTATTACAATCATAGGGATTTTGATCATCCAGTGCATGTACTTTATATCATTATATTAATAACACAGTGTAGAGTGTTTATTGATGAAAGTATTATGGTGATGAAAATGATTATAAGAAAATATTTTTATGTCATATGAATATCTGAGGGACATGCCTAATAAATATGCTTGTTGGAAGTGCCTGAAATTTGGCTCAAGCCTGCTTTAAAACAAGGTGAGCAAAGTTTCAGGTGTTTCTGACTTCCATACATCAGCAGTGGAGGCATCAGAATGAGGTAACACTTTGTTATGTGAACTTTGTTGAGCAGGGGTTTTTTAATGAAATTTGCTACCTCATAACATTGGACAGCTTTCTAATTGTTGAGAGGATAGGGCTTCCTAAATTGGTTAACTTGTGCCCAAGCCTTTTTTTCATATATTGTATACAAACCATTTTTTAATTTCAATCATTGGTTAATGTTTTTCCAGTGAAACTAAAATTATGAAAGTGTAGTGAAAAACCCCTCTTCTTGGAATCCAAAGAAGGTACCTGAGACCAATTTGACAAAACATTGTAAGTTTACATCTGCAGCTAGCATTTATACCGAGCATACATGTTACATCTATTTTACACAGAAAATTATATTATTACAGAAGATGGAGCATTTTAAGGACAAAAGAAAAGGGAAAATGTGTATTTTAAACTATGTTTGTTGTACTATAACAGTAATAAAAACTGTGGTTTAGTCATAGATTTACATTTATGTCCATCAATAGGTTTATAATGTTTTGTGAAATTGGACTCATGACCTCTAGTAATTGCAGGAGACCATTTTTTAAAATGTACTTCAAAATAATCTTTTAGATAAAAATATATACATATAATGTCAAAAGCATTGTGATGAAGAATTTGATCTCCAAATCATTTATTATTTATTTCAGTTTAAATTCCCAGCCGACACCGCAGAATTACAACTTGAAATACAACTTTGAGCCAGGTGCAGATCAGCTGAAATTGTTCATGCCTGCAGGAACATTCAACGGTAAGATTTAAATAATAAAGATAATATTAATTGTATTGGAATGGACTTCACACTTTACTTAATTTTTATACATGTACAATTATAGTACTGTACAAATTAAAAAACAGTCAATATAAAAGTCCAACCTGTTTTTGCACTGCTATTAATATTCATTTCACTTGTATTGATTTGAAATTTAATGTGAAGCAGTGCATTAAGATATTCTAGCCTTTAAGTAATATGAGTAATTTAACATCCTGAAGTACTTTCATGATAAAAAACACAAACATATCCCTCACATCCACCCACTCCAAACAATGTGAGTTTAGTTTACTGAAACATCACCTCCACTTTCTGAGATAACGGGCACGCTCCCATCCCCAACATTGCTGGTTCCTCTATTTCAAACTACCAACTTCAAAGATGAATGTTCTTCAATAGCAGATATTGATACTACCCATAAACTGCTCCTGTCTGGGGTTTTTTATTGAAAGATCATAATAATGCCTTCTTTTTAAAAAACTTGAAGGTTTTCTGGATTTTTCCCCAGTGTTATGTTCATCCCTGCTAATAAACCTGTAAGCTAATGCATCATTTGCAAAGAGAAAAAGGATAATAAAGAATTAATTGCACTTCATCATAGAGCAATGTCTTTCAACCTATGCCAGTGCTAAATTTCTGGAGTTAAACTATTGGCATCCATGGCAAAGAGAGTAGCTAGGGGATTTACGAACATCTAAGTCATAAAGCATTTCTGCAATTAAGGCTGTAACAAACTGTGTTTTATGTGGCCACACGACACCAGATAAATATTCTGTGTATTTGACAGTTAATTACTGTGCCAATATATTATATAATGGTTAAATTGTTTATTCTTTATTGAAACTCTTTTTTTTTAATGTTTTGTTTTCACAGTAACAGGAATGTATTATATGGGAATTGTTGACTGCACTTACAATGCTGGGAGACTTCGCAAAGGGCAGATAACTGCCCGCAACTACACACTGAAGCTATGGTTTGGAGACTGCATGTTCTGGAATGAGAAGTTACGTATATGGAGCTCTGCAGGCTGTCAGACAACCGACCATTCTACAACATCTTCTATACACTGCAGGTAACTGATTTAAATAAAAATAAATTTAAACAACCAACAAATCTAATGACAAGTTTTTTTCAAATTGTCTGTAAAAACTTGAATTAATCACACTCATGATAAATAAGTTTGTCTGTTTTTTATAATCTTCAAGTATATATTCTACAGATTATGAAGAAAATACCAAATCTGTACACTTTAATTATTATCTTTTTGAGACTAAATGGTGGAGAATGTATGAGGAAATGTGGATTCATTAGAAATAATTATAATAAGTTGATTATGAATCTACACTTTTATGTCCAATTTAATTTATTATATTACATACTTTTCAATGTAAAAATTGGTCTATATTTACAAAATTAATATCCCAAAATGGCAAGATCCTTTTGATCCTTGCCTGAATTATTCAGCCAGTAAATTGCTAGCAGTGGATGGCTGGGATTAAATGATGATGCATGTGCTAAACATGTAATCTGTGATTTTCAATTAAGTACTCGGAATGCATTACTGTCCCAAGTATCAGGTTTATGAGACTTAAATTGCATGCTAACTTAATGATGCCACTTGGGCTAAAATGCGGCATCTGTTTACATGTGAATTAGTGAGTTGTGGGTTCGATTCACCAATCTGACAACACAAACATCTGACTGCTTTGTTCACAGCTGTAGATTTAAAAAGTAACCTACAGCTGGTATGACATCACCGGAATGAATGAATTAATTTTATTATTTCTTTCAGATGCAATCACCTTGCTGCATTTGGTGGACAGTTCAAGCGAATTATAAATGATTTGAGCTTTACTGATGTGGATATTTTTTTTGCGTAAGTATAGGAATGAAAAACACAGAATTCCACATTTTATAAATCTCCTATTTTTTAAAACTTTGCAATTGTTTTCTGTTTTTGGGTGGGTTTTTTTCACTAACTTCATTTTCGTATCTGTTAGTAAAATTAAGTAAGAGAAAATTCTTTGTCTTAAAACAATCCACTATTTCAAAAATTAATTAAAAAGTTAAAATTTTACAATGTTAAAAATTAAATTAATTATTGTCTTACCCTGCTAGTATGCCATTTTCACTTTATGTAAAAATATGCATAAAATGTTATACATTTTTTTTCTTTCTGTTTTCAGTTTGAACCAAAACCCAGTGACTATCATTCTGGTGGGGTCAGTATTTGTGATTTACTTTTTCCTGCTCTACCTGTGTCGACAAGCTGATGAGCACGATGCTAAGAAGGGGGGAGTACTGCACCTCGCAGATAACCATGGCAACGACAGGCAGAGATACGAAGTTATTGTAGAAACTGGTCTTAGACATGGAGCTGGCACCACAGCAAAAGTGAGTGTTTCTCTTCCTCACATCACCTCAAACACAGGTTTTCACACTGGCTATTGGTTATTGTTATACTTTGTCTTTAGTACTAGAAACAAAATAGGTTACTCTGTGTCATTCTCTTCTCCATTTTTTCTTGTTCCAACCAGTGCACCACAACTGGTCAAAAGGCTGTGGTATGTGCTTTCTGTATGTAGGAAAATGAATTTAAAAAATCCGTTCCTGCGAATGAAAAAAATGTAGCATGTTTTCTCTGATGACTATGTGTCAGCATTATCAAATGTTTGACTTCCAATAGTTAATAATTACTTTATCAATGTGCTCTAGTGGTGTCATTAAAACTAAGGTTTTTTTTCACTTCTTCAAGATGGCACATAGCCATTGATATACCAGCTATTTGTCACTTGATGCACAAAAAACAAACCCACAGATTGTCCGTGAAAGGGTGTTTATACCTCCCATTAGTCCTCGAGTGGATGGTTAACTAACCAGTATGTTACAATCCAGTCCATGTGTATATTGGGAGTTACATATGTGTTGTTGTTTTAGAAGGGATTTCCCAGCTCCTGTTGGTATACAGAAATGTGTGTGTTGTTTTCAGATCAGCATCATACTGCATGGAGAGGAAGGGATGTCTGAAACGAGAGAGCTGGTCAGCGACGATGACCGACCACTCTTTGAGAGGAACTCCAGGGATAAATTTATCATCACGTGAGTATTGTAAAAAATTATTGCATTGCATTTCCAATTAAAAACAGAATATTAACTAAAATTTCAGTTACAGTACAATGGGTTGTTGTTTTTAAGGTATTGTTGGTTATTTTTGGGAGTGGGTACTGTTGTCGGGGGATAATTAGGGCTAAAATCAGTTGTATTAAAAGTAGTTCAGAATAATGTTTCTTACATTAATTAAAATGTATTCTAGTATTTCTCATTTTGGGGTTTGATGAGCAATTTATATCAATGTTTGTGGTTAAATTGGTTCGATTTGTTTTGGTACAATTCTGTAAGACAAAGTGCTGGTTGTTTTTGTTCTCTCAAACAGTTAGTTTGGTTTGTGTTTCAGAGTACCGGACAGTCTTGGTAAAATCTGGAAGGTGCAGCTGTGGCACAACAATTCTGGCCCGTCCCCCAGCTGGTACCTGAGTCACGTCCTTGTGCGGGACCTGGCCACGGGGCAGGTCTTCTACTTCATCTGTGAGAAGTGGTTTGCCGTTGAGGAGGAGGATGGGAAGGTGGAGAGGGAAATAATGGCTTTGGAAGGAAATCTTGGATTTTCTCAGGTATTACAGGATGCATGTACATCTTCAAATTAGCAATGTTTCAAAGCTTGAACTGAAGATATTAGCTATCTTCTGCAATTTTGAAATGTTTTTGCCACAATAAAAATGCTTACCTGTGGCAATTTTGAGCCAGCATACATCAGTTTTAAATCGGGAACTTGTGCAACAAATATAAAAACAAAATCAGTAATTTTTATTCGATTAAAAAAAATCTGCCTTTGGTAAAGCCAGCGATCTACAACAATTCATGTTTCCATTATAGCAATTGTCTCTAATTAGGCTGTTGTACTTCCTACTAAAACAGATTAAAAGAAAGAAAAAACCAAACCAATCCAAAAACTTCCTGTTCTTTTTTTACTGATGCAAAACTCAAAGGTTTCCTCATTTGTGTCAGCATAATTTCACCCCAGAGCAGAGGATACATTTAATTATTGATGATTTTGTATGTTCACAGGTGTTCTGGGTTAAAGGTATCCAGTACATGGCCGACTACCACCTGTGGATGTCGGTCGTGGCGTGTCCGTCCTACAGTCGGTTTACCCGTGCCCAGCGTCTCACCTGCATCCTCACGCTACTCATGTCATACATGTGTCTCAACGCCATGTGGTACCAGGCAAATGAAACAGAGGTGAGTTATATTATAATAGTTTTACTTGTTAACCACAAAGTGGATCTTTTATTCTAAAATACTTGTCCTGTAATTTGTCTTAGCAAAATCTAGCTTTGTGGTACACATTAAAATAATCGGGCCTAATTCACAAAGGTCTGTTAAAAACATTGCATGACACTGGTATTTTGGGGTTTTCAAGATTTGTTAGGAACTACCTACTCTTCAAGAGCCTTCTTATGCTATTTTCATCTCTGGCCCATGAGCACACAGGCTTGCGAGGTTGTCAAATAAATCTGCTTGATGTACCATTGGGTTATTTTTCATACCAACCAGTTTGTCATCATATGTGAAGTCCTTTCTGTGGAAAATTAACACTTTGTTATATACCATTTTTATATATGTCTTGCTAACTGGAATTTCCACCACCTTTGAAACATGTTTATATTTCAGTACCGTGGTGAGTTTGGCCTGCTGGATTTGTCGTGGCAGAACATTGGTGTTGGAGGAATCTGCTGTGCTGTTCTTATTCCTCTGAATCTCTTCCTTGTCTTTCTCTTCAGACGCAGCAAGGTTTGTGAACAGTACTCTCATTTATTAATCAGTTTACTCGTATACAGGCAGAAGTCTTTTTAAACCATTAGTGAATAGATTTGATTAATATATATTTCTTTTAAATAAGAGCTGAAATTCATAAAAAATATATTATATTTACTTATTGTATTTCTTTTGGAAGTATCTGAACCTAAGATAACAGTTTTATGTATTATACATGTAATCTATTTTAGATCAAATTCTTTATATGTATTTCTAACCTTTAGCTCTTTTTTTTTCTTGCTTTTTTTGTATTTAGATTCGTTACCCTGGTTCAACACCTGATAAGGTTTATCCGAGTGGAAAGGAAGCAAACAGCGAGCACTCGTCAGATGTGCATGAAGAGGCGGTACAGCCCATCATGACCTACTCGCTACTCGATCAGTCGATTGTCAACTGGCAGAACATCCAGGACTGGGCCCAGAAACAGTGGATCAAGAGGCAGCACAGCATCCGGTCGAGTAACAGCAGTATCAAGAACAGCCAGCACACACCAGACAGCCCTACCACGCCCCCGGCCAACCCAGTCATGCAGACACTAAAAAAGGGTAGGTTGTCTCCCGTATACTCAGACAGCCCCCACCACACCCCCAGCCAACTCCATCATGCAGACACTAAGAAAGGGTAGGTTGTCTTCCTTATACCCAGATGGCCACACCAGGCCCCCGGCCAACTCCGTAATGCAGACACTAAGAAAGGGTAGGTTGTCTCCCTTATACCCAGACAGCCCTACCACACCCTTGGCCAACCCCGTAATGCAGACACTAAGAAAGGGTATGTTGTCTCCCTTATACCCAGATGGCCCCACCGTGCCACCGGCCAACTTAGTCATGCAGACACTAAGAAAGGGTAGGTTGTCTCCCCTATACCCAGACAGCCCTACAACACCCACGGCCAACCCCGTAATGCAGACACTCAGAAAGGGTAGGTTGTCTCCCTTATACCCAGATGGCCCTACCACACCTCTGGCCAACCCCGTAATGCAGACATTAAGAAGGGGTAGGTTGTCTTCCTCATACCCAAACAGTCCTACCACACCCTCGGCCAACCCCATCATGCAGACACTAAGAAAGGGTATGTTGTCTCCCTTATACCCAGATGGTCCCACCATGCCACCGGCCAACTTAGTCATGCAGACACTAAGAAAGGGTAGGTTGTCTCCCCTATACCCAGACAGCCCTACAACACCCACGGCCAACCCCGTAATGCAGACACTCAGAAAGGGTAGGTTTTCTCCCTTATACCCAGATGGCCCTACCACACTTCTGGCCAACCCCGTAATGCAGACATTAAGAAGGGGTAGGTTGTCTTCCTCATACCCAGACAGTCCTACCACACTCTCGGCCAACCCCATCATGCAGACACTCAGAAAGGGTAGGTTGTCTCCCTTATACCCAGGCTGCCCTACCACACCCACGGCCAACCCTGTAATGCAGACACTCAGAAAGGGTAGGTTGTCTCCCTTGTACCCAGACAGCCCTACCACAGCCAACCCTGTAATGCAGACACTTAGAAAGGGTAGGTTGTCTCCCTTATACCCAGACGGCCCTACCACACCCCCGGCCAACTTAGTCATGCAGACACTCAGAAAGGGTAGGTTGTCTCTCTTATACTAAGACAGTTCTGTCTGTTAGCTGTAATAGTATTTTGCAGATCCCCATAAAAAGTATGTTGTCTCCCTTGTACCCAGAATTCTGTCACTTCAGTTTGTAATATTATTGTGACAACACTAACAAAAGGTAGGTTATCTCCCTTATATCCAGGGAGTTCTTTGCTTTCAGCTTTAATATTATTGTAAAGACACTCATAAAAGGTAGGTTGTCTCCCTTAAACCCAGACAGTTCTGTTAACCCCAAAAACTTTACATTTCTGTACCTATGTGTGTATAAGCTTCTTGAAAAGTAACTGTTTTCAAACGATCATGGACAGGTAGTCCTTCAAGCCAACTCTGTCAAACGAACACAAAACATTTCATTTTGCACAGATAATGATTTAACAGTACATATGTAGTTCACATCGAATCATGTTCAGCATATGTACTGGTATCTAGGGAAGATACACATTATTGACACAGATCCAGTTGTGTCCATCCAGTTTATCACATAAACAATAACTACATATAGTTTCACCAGATACCCAGGCAGACATTTTGAAATGAAAGGAGTCTGTTCCATCTACCCAGTGATTTCCTTTCAGTTCTGATGTAAATGTTTGTTTTCAGAGGAAGAGACCGATGTAGCGTCCAGTGGATTTGAGGATTCTCAGAGTCAGGCAGCATCACAGGCAGCAGCAGAACGAAGTCGGGTCCGACCCACTCCCACACCACGCCCAACACCCACCCCTCGACTGACACCGGCCACAGCCAGCCCGTGTAGCAGCCGTCAGCACAGACCACCACTACCTGGTGAGTATGAATGGTTTTATTTTATAAATCAACCGGACATCACATCAAGTGAATTATCACCTCCCGTGACACATACCTGTCAGACCCAGTTCTTACAGTAACCATCAGCAGAGACTGATGTATGTTTTGTATGACTGGTTTTTTTGTATACATTAACCTCACCTCAAACCACATGTACCCATGGGCTGATCCTGATATCCAAACAGTCAAATGACTATAATCTGACATTGTGTCAAAAAATACCCACTTCCGGTCATGTGACTATCATTTCATTCTTGTCATTCTTGTCTAGGTCATCAGATAACACATTTACTTAAGTTTAATATCAGATTTAATACATACAATATTGAAAATGTATTTGGGGAATAAATTGTCCACATATTTATTTTGATTCAATCCTTTTTTGTAATCATCCAAATCTGTTTTAGAGTGGTTTTTCTAAATGATATTGTTACATCATAATATTGAGCAGATTAATTTTTGTTTCATCAGTTTGAACTCGAGATACTATGTTCAGATATAGGCCATGTTGATTTGCTAGTTTTTAAATTCTGTTTTAATAAGAAACAACTAAAATGACATTGTTGCTTAAGTACATCTCAATTGTGTAGTTGCAGAACCCAGAGTCCGAGGCCGTGGGAGACTATTTCTTCCATTTTGGTGTCGCTACATCGCCTGGTTTCTGTGTGTCACCATCACTGTCGGGTGTGCTGGAGTGACCATCTTTTATGGGTTTAGGTGAGTATTATAAATAAATACGGTACTTATCAGGTTACCAGGTTTTGAAATCATGCTTCATGCTTATTTAAAGGGCTTCCAT
>JAECMU010131636.1:0-15651 GCA_016106625.1 Dracogyra subfuscus
TATCATCACCATAATAGGAACACGCTGACAATGAAATCAATAATTGTGTTTGAACAATTTTATAACTATAAAAGTAATGAAATGAAATAAAATAAAATAAAATAAAATAAAATAAAATAAAATAAAATAAAATAAAACAAAAGCAAACTAAAAGCAAAACACAAAAATCACCGTTTTTAAATGTTACAATAATTTGTTCATATTTGTGGCAAATAATTGGCCCGCCAAGTGAGGAAATGAAATTGTCTGGCAGAGCGATCGAGACGTTCGACAGGAGGAAAAACACCCTCCGACAGAGAATAACTTCAGTAATTTGTTTTCTCTTCCGCTTTCAGTTCTAACTCATTTGATAGCCGCACGGGAGACGGCCGATCAACATTAATAATTCAAACACGCTCGTACACTCAGAGAAAACGGAATACGCTAAACTTTCAAGTGATTTCAAAATGCGTCAGTGTAACAAATTGGCGAATAATTATTGTTGATCGTTTAAAAGAAAACTTGTTAATGCTTCACAGATTTATTAGATGTGCTGATCAGCTGTGATATGTTTTAAAGCTACATATTAATATGGGGTGGAAATAAAAATATATTTTAACAGAATTAGTGTTTATTTTATTGTATGTGAGAAATATACCAAAGAAATAAATATTATGTATTGTAGTTCTTTTAAATAATTCGTTATTTAAAATCTAGAAATAATGTTTGATTATATTACAGTTTTTATAACAGTGTTAAATGAAATGTTTAAAGATAAATAAAACCGTAGTCTACTTCTTTTTTTTCTCATACAAAACACTCTTCAAAATGTTTTCTTTATAAGAATGTTTTGGTATTTTTCACCTTTAGCCATATTTACGAAAACAGTTATTAGCAATATATAGATGATTCTAACAATATATCGTTTACACTATCATTGTTTGTTTAAATCTTACGACACAAATGTATTCTAGTTGGGGTAGAAACCGACGTGTTTGTACATTCTGTATTAGAGCAGATATAGAATGTGGATTGCATCGAATTTCGTGTTAAATAAATATATTTTATATAACTGTTGTAAACCATTGTTTTTCAAATTTAATTACTACAAAAACCAAATCTGAAAGTTATTACTAACATGTGTAAATTTCTCCATTGCGGTCATTAGGTTTGCCGCATCCACCGCAAAACCTGATAGTGCCGTATCTGTTTAATACTTCATATTTACTGTTATATCACGTATTGGGAATTGGTTTCATAGTTTGTATATGATAGATACATTTTATTTTGCCAAGAAATATACATGTAAAAAAATCCACCAGTTTGCTTTGTAAACTTTTTAATTGTTATATGCCGTAAGGTACATGGAAACAAATAAAAATAAAATGAATTGAATAAAAGTATTGAGCGTAAATATTTTCATAAAAACATATTGTCTTTAAAATAAATTAATAATAAAATAAATATATAATATCATTCATTAGTCATTGTTTTAAACTAGTTTTTCTCTTAAAGAAATAAATGAAAAACTAAACGATAGAAAAATCTTAAATCTGGTGGAAAATCTATTTCTCAAAAATCCTATTACCGTAATAAAAACCTCGAACTATATATTTAGTCGTGCAAATAGTAGTTTAAGTAAAAGAGAACTATTTTCGGTGAATGCGAAAGTATAAAACAGTTTAATGGGCGAACATTTGGAGCATGCATTAAAAGTATGTTTTCGAGCCAGCCGTGCCAGGTGAGATAAAAACTTTTACCTGGTTTCGGATTAATGTTTCTACCACAGTCAACGGGCTGGGTTAAAAGGACACCGCGCGAGGAAACGGCTGTCAGCACAACACACGACAACGAAACCGTCTATACCATTGGTGTACTAACAGATCACCCTCACGTTTTATACACGAAATTAACAAGAAGATATTTAGAAAAAATGTAATAATTAGAAATTAGAAGAAAAAAAACCATAAGAAAAAATAATTGTATGTTAGAAATCGCTGACGGGATCAATTAAAGACAAATTAAAACTGACGGACTAAACGAAATTACAACGGTATATTATTATGTAAAGTTAGTTCCCGAGTTGACAGTCACGGAGTTGGTTAAATACGAGAAAATCGTCTACAATTGTCTGGAGACGCCCCACAGTGGCCTACATGTCTTCGCGAGCAATTAGCACAGCCCAAGCAACGCCCACCCCACCCCTAGCAAAGTATCGCAGTTCACCTCGCCCAGGGGCCGGGATTATCGCAGGTCACCCCCGGGTATGTGTCAGGTGACAGTCAGGTAACCGTGCATCTGTGAAGACACGCTGACGGCGGTGTGTCACTTGTCATTAAACAAGAAAAACAAACCGCGCTCACTACCAGGTAGGTAACACTGCCAGATAATACAAAAACAACAATAATAACAGTAAAATGTGTAAGTATAACAAGACATATCTAACCTGCCATCCTTGGGACTCGAGCGCAATGAATGACATCTCGCAAGAAATCTTTTCACAACGACAATCCCGCGAAACACACAGTAGCCCTGCCGCTCAGTCGCTCACTTCTTTATATAAGAAAAAAACTTATTTGTTTGTTGTCAACAAAAACTGCAACTTGCGGAATAGTTCCCAATGTATGTTTGCGCTGAGGGCGAAACGCGCGATTTGTTGCCGCAATGTTGTAGTGGCCCGTCAGAGGTTCACAACGCTCACTCCACTATCCTGAAGCGTCATCCCCGTAAAACTGTCCCCTGGCATATATGCAACCTGGTTATCGTTTGTAATTCAAAGTGATTTCCATTCAAATTTTTGTTTTTTCTTGTCCCGCCCGATCGGCTCCGATTGGCCGATTGGTTCGCGAGTCGCCTGATGGGTGGTGCCTAAAGCGACGATCGTACCCTGTTCGCTTCCCACATAATAAATTTAGATGCGCGGCGAATGCCTCGCGATCGAATAGTCGAGGCGAGTAATTGACATACGGAAACGTCACATTGGAATATTGGCTGCTACAGATTGCAGGATACAGAGTCTGGGGGAGACGGCTAATTCCAAGTTTTCAACAAACCAATGCGGGCTTTCCACAGCTCATCAAAGTCGTACGTCTTGGCGCGTTCCGCACAGAGTTACTTCTCTTGGATTGGAGAGGAAAAACAGCGCAAGCTGTAGTAGCTGTGGGTCACGTGTGATAGAAGAAAAAACCCTGATAGAAAACTGTGAAAGGACGGAAAGCGAATGATGAATTGATGGTCCTAAGGCTTTGATAGCCCATTTCGAGTCAGCCCTGCGATAAACTGGCGAATTAATGCTGTCTTAAGTTATAGGACGCTGCGTGTAACGGGTGGCTGGGCCGCGACAAACAAACATATACCACCCGATTGTTTGCACACAGACACGCACTCTCCAAGTTTATTTTTCTTAAATATGTTTTACAAGTTTTCAGTGAGCACGAGCGATGTAAATGAGTTGATTAATAGAAAATGTGGACATTTTGTAGCTTTATCGTTCTATCTCACGTTGAAAAGATCGCTTTTTTTGGTCAGCAGTAGTACAAACAAATAACAATTGAACGTGTTTGTAACAAATGTCTTATTGAAATGTTAAACATCTTGAATATTCGCTTTGTTATTATAAAATATACTACATGAATAAATCTGAACGATTTAATGTACTTTGTATACCAAAACGATTCAGTTTGTATTGTTAAACTAAACATGTGTAATTATATAGAATCAGTGTCATAATGGTTACAGGGCAGGGAATGCTACATACAAGTAAAACATGTTTTAGACATATAGCTATAAACATACACGGCTCATGTTCATAAATGGTGTGTTCTTTGTGTGTCACCATGATACAAATAATAAACGAAATAAATAAATAGATAAATAAATACACGATACGAGACGAAATAATAACAGAAATTGACGAAGTTCTGACTTTCATCTTGTAACGTTGTTCGGATTATTTTATGTTTTGTTAATTGGATAGTTTTAAAGAAAATACTTTTGTTTTAATTTAAAACATACACAGTCTCATAAGCTGTAATGAGTGATCGACGAACATTAGTTTTATTTGTTTAAATAGTTAAATATTTAATTATCTACCTTTTTTACTGCGATAAAATGAAACACGTCTACTCCATTCGTATTAAAGGGAACACAATCTAGTAATTTGCTTTATTATTTCTGTCCTTAATATAAAACAAAAACGTATCTGTCTCTTTATAACTAGCCAGCTAGTCTGACTGTAAGATTGCCTGCATAAATGATTACAGCCCTTTACACGTTATACATACAGCAAACACAGAACACACACGGTCTGTCAGTCAATGATTTAAATGTGATGAATATAGGCTTCAGCTTTCAACATTTTGATTTGACCATGTATTACCAACAAGCCAGTGTTGATCGATAGATCCACTACCTGATTAACCCAGTTAGTTGTGTTGAGTTTTGCAATCGTCGAACCAGGCGGCGAAACATGGTTTCCGAATACAGTAATCAGTGTTTAGCAGTTTTTACAAACAATTGTACTAACGGATATTACAACTGATACACCCAGGGCATCTGTCTAATTCAGAATTGATAATCATTTTTAATACATTTTGCTTCTTTTCACACTTATAGTTTAAATTTGAAAAAAAGTGACAACTTCAATATTTTAATTTTTATTAATGCGAACTCTACTTGTTTGAAACAAGTGTACTTTTATTACATGCTGTGAAACATGAGTTTAGAATACTGAATTATGCAGTTTTATAAACTTAACAGACTGAGAAATACATTGCTCGGAAATACATTTCAACGTTTGCAAGTAAGAAACGCCGTTTTGCCTATAACCTACACAAATAGAATTAAGTTAGCTTGTGGACTTTGCGAATAAAGTCCAATTCAATCAAAGATAATACTTGAGATAATAACTAATACAGAAAGAATAATCTTCTATTATAGTCGGTGTAAAACAAATTGGCTATTATAAACAAAACATGTTTATTCCAAATGTTAATATAGTATATTTCACTTTGAATTTTAAACAGAAATTGCAACAAAATTGAGTAGTGCCATATCTCAGAAAAAAGTATAAAAATAAAAATAGCAATCACAAATGAATCAAAACATAATACACGTCTTCAAAAACAGATTTTAATTAAATGACACATTTATTTGTTTAAAAAACCCTAATACACTGTATGTAAAATTAAAGATATTCTACTTGCTTATCATTTTACACACATTACACGTAATGAAATAAAGTTTATTAGGTTTAACGACACCACTAGAGCACATGAATTAATTCAACATTGGCTATAGGATTCCAAACATGAGGTATTTGTGACACGTAGTCTTCACAGGAAACCCTCGACATTTTTCTATTAGTAGCAAGGAGTATTGTAAATGCACTTAAAGAACAGAACATACCACGATCTTTGATATAACAGTCGTAGGGCACTGGCTGGTACGGAGAAAAAACCCAAATGGATTATTAAAAAACCCAAAACAATTCCATATTATATAGATAGTACAGATTGCTTAGTTTGCAGACAGACATACAGACAGTGAACTATTTTATTTAAATCTTAACCATAAAAACTAATTTAAAATATACTATTAAACCATAGTATACAGGCTACTCTGTCTATAGTTATGAGATACTATACACAATAAAAGAAACACATTCATATTAATGCATAAAACACTCAATGGGATCAATAAAAATAAATAAATAATTGCTCAAAAGTTCATAAACAACTATTTAAAACTGTCATTTTATTGTTTGACAGACTGCTTGATTATCACTGAGGCGTGAGACCTATCACTACACGAGTGATTTTCTTCACAACTGTAACCTAACTTCAGTGACAAGATGGCGGTGATTTATTGTGTCTGTCACATCCGCCGGTCTACCGACAGCCCATTACCTGTTCATCAATATTTAAACATCAAACAGACTCCACTCGTTGATGTCAGCTCATTTGGTGTTTGTTGGCTAAATATAACCTGCATTAGGTTTTATGAAGCTTAATTTGGTCCAGATTGAAAGACGTTGCATTTTGTGCACTCTTTGATATATGACATTGTGCATATTGGGCCTGTATCTTGTTTTTGACACATACCCCTAGCACTTTTGGTGAATATGCCACGAATAGCGTGCTTAAGCCAAGATGACGTAAGCACTTAAAACACATCGAACACAGAGAGACAGACAGACAGACAGAGGGAAACACAAATGTACAGCCAATAAGAAAGCCATACCAACTGAACTTTTAGTTCGTCATTACGATGGGATCAAAGGAATATTTAAATCACGGGTGCGGAAAGAAAAGATAAAAGATATGGCTGTGCCACCTGCATATATGGTATGCGTCGCTTGCTTTTATAGTTTTTACCAGCGCGTAAAAAACACAGCGGAACTAACTTTATTAATATACTCTTCCTCGTGCTATTTATATAAATAAACAAAATGACAATAATAACAGCAAAGTTTACACCAGTAGCTATATTAGTATTATTAACGCTGGTGGTGGTGGTGACGGTAGTAGTGATTATAACACTAAATAAATAAATAAATGATAATAATAACAATTAAAAAAATAATAGTAATAATGCATAGATTAATGATCAGTTAATGCCATTTGAAATGTAACCAATGGTGTAGACGTATTTATTATGAATGCGCGTGTAAAAATATCTGAAGCTGCATTTTCGAGAGTATTTTTATTAATTATTTTGCAATAGTTCATTCACTTTAAAGCTGTAGTTTTAAGTGTTGTTTTAAAATATTTTATAATTTACTTTAGATCATATTGAAGCTGTACGTGTATTCTCAAGTGTTTTTTTGTTGTTTACTATTTAATCCTTTACAATAGATCATTCATATTAAAGCTGTATTCTCGCCTCCCCACCCTACATCATTTACTAACACATGTTCAGTTTGACTAGACTAGTACGTTATCACCATTAACTGCTTTGACGTGTCTCTTTGTTTTTCAGCGGTAAAAGGAAATGTTTTATTTAACGACGCACTCAACACATTTTGTTTACGGTTATATGACGTCGGACACCCGCTGTCGCTACTTCATGGACTACTCTTTTCGATTAGCAGCAAGGGATAGTACATACCACGGCCTTTGTTACACCAGTTGTGGAGTATTGGCTGGAGCGAGAAATAGCTCAATGGGTCCACCGACGAGGATCGATCTTAGGCCGACCGCGCATCAAGCAATCGTTTTACCACTAGGCAACGACCCGCCCCCTCAGCAATAAAACGAAGAAAAATACATTATTTTCTGATGTTAATTAGCCGAAGAACATTGCAGAATGATATCGTGCGACGATCAGAAAAGTAACAACATGGATGATGTATTCTAAATGAAAAAACTAATAATAACATATTACAGTCCTTGGCTTTTGAAAAACTATGGCTTTTGAAAAACTATGGCTTTTGAAAAATCTCACACCTCAAAACGCTTAGGCGCGTGAAAATCATGCATGATTAATTTATGAAGTAATTGGTACATGTAAATGAAGAGACATATGTTGCAAAAATTAACTGATAAACCAATAATGTTTTCTTCCAGTTTTATGTTGTTAGGTTCATTAGTGCAGTCTGACTTCTTTTCTCTTTCAGGAATGAAGTAGTTCAAACATTTCAGGAGCAGTGCTATATACATATAATTATGACATACACTGATGCAGACATTTTTGTTTCAATATGTACTATTCAGATGCACACAGTTATTAACACCTTTTCAATGTTAGGTAAGAGTCATTCCATGTCATTTCAACACAGCCTTTGACATCACCATCACCAATTTTCGTGAAATTTGGCATAGTGTTTGGTATCGTGGAGGAACACTCAGAAACTAAATTTTACCTTTCTGAGATAAATACTTTTAGAGATATGGGTTAACGAACTTTGGTTGAAATCGCGTGGCCTTGTGGGTTCAAACATTCATATCTCCGGTAATATAGCACTTAGAAGCATGGTGCTTGTACCATTTTAAAGGTCATATGAAGCCCAATTCTGTATTCTATTCCAATATTATAATATTTTTTTTTTTAGCAAATTTAACCTTTAACATTGACCTCGACCTTGACCTTCTAAAATATATATGTTTCAAAATTACTCAAATTTCATTCATTTATACTCCATGATATATTCAACAATTCCAGAAAATTTGGTGATGGGCATTCATACAGTTTATGAATAATCGCCCATTGAATGTTAGCCCAGTTGTGAAAAAAACAAACACTGTGCAATTCAAGATTGTCGCAGTGCAAAAATTCATAACATCATAAATACAAGCTTGTTTTTCAGGGCTTCATCTCTTTTCATTGTAGTTTATTAATTTGAGTCTTGTGATATCACTAACCTTTTTCATCTCCAACGGTTTTATAACATTTGTAGTGAAACAACAGCAGGCAAAACAGTCTTTTATTTTGCAAATTCACATATCGCTTATCACTTGCGTCATTATTTATACAGTTGTATAAAATGTCATCTGTAAAGAGTGAATTCCTTTTAAGACAGTCATCATGTTGTGACCCATTTAGATGTCACGGTAAGAGAAAGACAAAAGGTTTGCGAGAAGTTACCAAAATAGTTATTTTGAAGTACCCAAGTCTTAAATTTATTTCTGGACAGCGTCTATGTACTCAATGTCGAAAACAACTTGCTAAGCTTCCGTCAGAACGAATTGAAAGACAAGAATTAAGTACTGATGAAAGTGATGTTCAGGTGAACTGTGAAGTCCCTGAGACATCAAAATCATCTGAACAGGATCACGATTTTATTGATCCTAACTGCGAGCTTAACAAACTCAACACATCTTTGTCATTAATAGGTGAATCTCCCATTCCAAGCAATAAAAGAATGAAAAGTTTACATTATGTGAAAGATAAAGCAGCACAGATAGATTTCACGGTGAGAAAAAAAATAGAGATTGCAACAGGAACACCCGTAATTGAATACAACGATGCTGGAAACGAGATGATTACTCAACTAAAGGAGAAGTTTCACTCTTTGACAAAGAAGAGCGAACAAGTACAACTGCTAACAGTGCTACCTAAGAGTTGGAGCATAAGAAAGGTAGTAGATGAGTTTCAATGTTCGAATTATATGGCCAGGAAGGCTAAAAATCTGGTCAAGGAACAGGGAATTCTTTCAACACCTAATGTCAAAAGTGGCAAAGTAATTTCAAAGGCAACAGAACAAATGGTGAAAGAATTTTACCTAAGTGAAACAATAAGCAGGCAGATGTCAGGAATGAAAGACTTTGTGTCCGTCAAAGTAGATGGTCAAAAGCAGCACATACAAAAATATCTGGTACTATGTAACTTAAAAGAAGCTTATGAACATTTTAAAGAAAAATATCCCAATTTCAAAATTGGATTTTCTAAATTTGCAGAACTGCGCCCACGACAGTGTATCCTTGCTGGGTCCAGTGGGACACACTGTGTTTGTGTGTGTACCACACATCAAAACATAAAACTCATGTTCTGTGGAGCCAACATTGATACTGTTACTCATGGTGATATGAAACACTATCGACACTGTCTTGCTGCCCTTCATTGCAATCCACCACTCATTGCATGTTTTCTAGGCCAATGCTCTGAATGTCCAGGAACACATAGCTTGCGAGATAAACTCGAGACATATATGGAAGACAGCATGATTGATCAGATTCAATACAAACAGTGGACATCAACAGATCGATCAACTCTGGAAACAAAGGTACAAAATGTAGACGAGTTTTTGACTTCTTTTGTGGTTGGCCTCCAAAAACTCTTGTGTCACGATTTCATTGCCAAACAACAGTCTACCTTTTTCCAACAGAAAAAAAGTTGCTTAGGACCTGGAGAGTTCTTGGTTGTTGCAGATTTTGCAGAAAACTATAGTTTCGTTATCCAGGATGCTACCCAGTCATTCCACTGGAACAACTTACAAGCAACAATTCATCCATTTGTTTGTTACTATCGAACACAAGGGGTGATACACCAGCTTAGCTTTGTTATCATCTCTGATACAATAGCTGTGCACCTTTTTCAGAGATTTCTCATTAAATTTTTGATCAATAAATTTGAATTGCCCAAAAAACTTTTGTATTTTTCAGATGGTTGTGCTGCACAATACAAAAATTTGAAAAACTTTATAAATTTGTGTTATCATGAGAATGATTTTGGTGTTCCTGCAGAATGGCACTTCTTCGCAACATCACATGGAAAGGGTCCATGCGATGGAGTTGGGGGTACTATAAAAAGACTTGCAGCCAGAGCTAGTCTCCAACGACCATATAACCATCAAATAATGACACCTCTCCATCTCTTTGAATTTGCACAGTCTGAGATCAAAAACATTCATTGTCAGTTTATAACAACGGAGCTGTATCAACAGGAAGCAGAATTTCTCAGTGAAAGATTCAAAACTGCACGAACTATTCCTGGGACAAGGAAAATACACAGCATTTGTCCACTGTCCAAAGGTAAAGTTGCTGTTCGTGTTTTCTCATCCTGTCCAGAGCATAGAGAGGAGCATACAACTATCCTTTCAGACACTGTGGATGTTTGTGCCATAAAAGGATATGTCACTGTGATATATGACAGTCAGTGGTGGCTGGCATGTGTTAAAAACACTGATGTGAAAACACTAGATGTACAGCTGACTCTTCTTCATCCTCATGGACCAGCACCATCATATGTATTTCCAGACCATCCCGATATCATTACCATGGACTGTCAAGATGTTTTAACAACTGTTGATCCAGCCATAACAAAAGGACGCACATACACAATTCCAGCGAAGGAAACAAAATTGGCAGCAAAGGCTTTCATGAAGCGGAAATCAAA
This sequence comes from Dracogyra subfuscus, assembly GCA_016106625.1. NCBI lineage: Eukaryota > Metazoa > Mollusca > Gastropoda > Neomphalida > Peltospiridae > Dracogyra > Dracogyra subfuscus. Next base: position 10,813 of record JAECMU010131636.1, read on the forward strand.
ATTATAAGCAGACTATCAGTGACATTCTCTCATTCAATGGATGATTATTCATAAACTGTATGAGTGCCCATCACAAAATTTTCTGGAATTGTTTGTTATATCATGGAGTATAATTGAGTGAAATTTGGGTCATTTTGAAACATATATATTTTAGAAGGTCACGGTCGAGGTCAAGGTTAAAGCTTAAATTTGCGAAACAAATATATATATAATATTTGAATGGAATACAGAATTGGGCTTCATATGACCTTTAAAATGGTACAAGCCCCATGTTTCTAAGTGCTATATTACCGGAGATATGAATGTTTGAACCCACAAGGCCACGCGATTTCAGCCAAAGTTCGTTAACCCATATCTCTAAAAGTATTTATCTCAGAAAGGTAAAATTTAGTTTCTGAGTGTTCCTCCACGATACCAATCACTATGCCAAATTTCATGAAAATTGGTAATGGTGATGTCAAAAGCTGTGTTGAAATGACATGGAATGACTCGTAATTTGATGAACGTACACCTAAAACTGTTTTGAATTTCATTATTATGCACAACAAACATGGTTAGAATTGTTGGGATGGGAAAAACCGACTGGTTTTGAGGAGGTGGTTCAATTAGCTACGACCCAAGCATCGCGGGTATACACCACTAACTGAATTAGATCCCTCATATTATGATTTTTATGTTTTAAATAACTCATTAAACGTAGGCCTACAGTTATTTCAGTTGACAGTGTTGGTTGCGGCATTGACATTCACGTGACATTTTTAATTCAACAATTACGTAACCAGTCTCCCTCCCTCAATATTTTGTAACATGTCTTTTAACCTACCCCAACCAGTTACAAACGGCACTGACATAATATATGAAGTCAGCGTTATGTTATTGATCAAAAATGGTCCCATTGTTGTTGTTAAAAATACACAAACGTGGGATGCCATAATAAAGATAATCTAAAAAAACCTTAATTTCAGACACCATCATAAATGCGAAACAAGTTGATTTCGCTGATTTCCGTAACGACTTCATTTGTGTTGGCTGCAGAAGCCACTAATAATTTATTAAATTCCTTTTTTTTTTGTCACAACTATATTAACAGCATAAATGAGTTATCCTTATCAAACGTTATGATCTATTACTTTACAAAAGTGGACTGTTTCTAATTAATACTGCATGAAATATTCCAAAGAGTTTTTATCGGATTGGTACGTCTTCGATTGGTATGTCTATTAAATCAGTGTTTTTCCATTTGGATAGCAAAGATAAACACCGGTCATATATTAATAGCTTGCATGGACGCTACCGTTCAGGTCACATTTCCCCCTGGTATTATTAAACGAGTCTATCAGCTACATAAGGTAATTAGTGACAATCAATATACAAAATTATTTTACGTGCAGTTTGTTAACATTGAAATTACATTCGGTGTAGCAAGGTTGAAAATTAACATGAAAACCATGGTCGCCAGCAGAGCCAGTTGAATTTTTTTATTTCATTGGCCCGTCTCAAATTGAAATAGCCCTCCAATTATCACAATGACATTTAACTGAAGAGATAGAGCCAAAACCAAACCTAGACTTTAAAACAAAATAAAGAAGTATGTGCTCACCGTATAGTCCGTTTGCGTCAAAAGAAAACCAAAAAACAAACCAAAAAACAAACAAACAACAAGAACAATGAAATCCAGTATAAATAAACATTTTACTTAATACTATTAAATTATACATATTAAATCTCATTTTAATACCAGTGGTGAAAATAAAATGCTAGAACACCCAAGGTATGCTGCTTGACTTGCGTCGTCTCGGAAGTAAAACAACAATGCAGTACAAAGAGACTAAAGGTAGAACCAGTCTGGGAATGACAGTCCTCTTTGTGGCGATGTTGTAGGGATGGAATACACTTTGTGGCGATGTTGTAGGGATGGAATACACTTTGTGGCGATGTTGTAGGGATGGAATACACTTTGTGGCGATGTTGTAGGGATGGAATACACTTTGTGGTGATGTTGTAGGGATGGAATACACTTTGTGGCGATGTTGTAGGGATGGAATACACTTTGTGGCGATGTTGTAGGGATGGAATACACTTTGTGGCGATGTTGTAGGGATGGAATACACTTTGTGGCGATGCAAGAGGGGGTAAAATTCCCAGTAAATGATTTCCTCGGAAGTAGCTGTTCTCCTACAGACGAGGCACTAGATAGAGATCCACTATTTTGCCACTTTTCCACTCTGCTTGGCGCAGAGATACGACTTTGATCATGCATTACGGTTTTATCATTCAGATTACCTTGGATGTTCCATCAATAGCCCTGAAACCTGTATCAGAAAAAAGAGTTAACCTATGCAGTTGATGGTAATTTATACAGAATTTATGTTTTAATGTCCACTGAACGTTTTCCTCAATACAATGTTATTTGAGTTGGTATGGGTTTAAGACTTAATACATTAATATGTTTTTATATGAATCTTATCTTTATTTATTACTTTGACCCTGTCAAAATATAGAACATGTTCATATCTTCTTCTGCCAGACCTGTAATGTGTTTTGTTACATTCGATTCAGTGTAAGTGTGTTTCTTTTTCAACTAGTACCATACTCGCCAGACCCTAAAATCGATGGTCGCCCAACGGACTACAATTGTAAAAGTCTTAATCGCCCTTAGCCAGGAAATATCGCCACGGGGGCCGCCGGACGAATGCTAAATGTGAACTCTGCAGTAACCGTAGTAGTGATAGCGGCATCAGTAACAGCAGACGCAGTAGTAGCAGGAGGAAAAGAGATAGCACGAGGAAGAGAGGAAGCAGCAGCAGCAGCAGCAACAACAACAACAACAACAACAGCAGACAGTAATTACAAAACGTCTCCAATGTCCAACCATTCTATTACTTTTAGCCATATATCCTGTTTCGGACATTCTGTCATCTATTTGCTTTCTTTCAATATCATCACTAACATTGAGAGAAATCAATCTGATTAAAATTAGCTCTACTGGTCTTCCAGTAGATCTAACAGCACTGCGTGGACTCCCATGTCCAGGTGACATTTCATCTATAAATAACAATTTAAATAACGACCAATTACACTTCGCCTTTTATAAGGTTATTTTAGAGCATATACATTCTTAAAGTATCGGGCGAGACTATATTTATGCAATAGGCGAACTTGTTGGTCTGTTTCAAAATTAAAAAAACAGGTGGGAAAATGCAGTAATAAACTCTGAATTGTATACTAGTATAAACAGATTTTATGGCTATACGATAATGTTATATTGCAATTAGTTTCCGGCATACCACGTAATTCACCCTCGGCATAATCCCGAATGTTTGAAAATTATTCAGTGTCTCATTTTAGGAAGCAATCTTAGCGCTAAAATTATCTTAAGTGAACGAATTAGCTGTGCACGCAAGGTGATGTTAGCGATAAAGTCGCTTCGTAAAACGGGGATCAGGGAACTATTTGTTAAGACTAAAAGTAAACCAAGACACAAATATACTGAGACAGACATAATTCTGGACTTCTTCATTGACAACAAATATGTTATATTTGGGGATAGGAGATATAGACTGGAACTAGATCCTCGCCCATTTGTTTCTTTATGCATATGAATAAGATTTTCTAATTAATCTAGCTAAATCAAAACTAAAGAGTCTGGTGAAAAAATAATTTCATCTTTCGATATATTGATGATCTTTAACCATTCAGTAATAATGAGATCACAGATTACTTTTCGCTGATTTACCCACGCGAATTAGAAATAAAGGAAACTACAGAAAGTAAAAATCCGTTTCATACCTTGATCTATACATAGCAAGTCACAACGTCGTTGGCTTTCGTATATATTCGTAAATGGGTGACTAGCTTTCCAATAGTCAATTTTCAGTGTATGTCAAACAGTATTATTTCTGCTCCAGTGTTTTGGTGTGTATATATTGCAACTTCTGAGACACCTAAGGGCATACTCACCATACGTCGTTTTTAAAGCCCGACATACCGTTCTGACAGAGGCGTTGTCTGATCAGGGTAACAACAGCCAAGGACTCCTTAAAGTTTTAAAATAGTTTTATAGTAGCCTCTCGGAGGCCATTTCACGATAGGACGCATCATTGACTGAAGTATGTTTGATGCAATACCCTATGTTGACCATGTACACGCCTTTTCATCTTTGTGGAGAAGAACTTGTACATTTCAGCTGTGGACGAGATGTCTGCAGACTGTGTTCATGACGGGTGCCACCGGTCGGGCAGGATATGCTCACATTCTCCACGAACACCCGCTATCATCGCTGTTTTTACAGTGATTCATGAGTGCATGCTATCACAGCTGTATATGATGATTTCATTGTTTATTAAGGTGTCAAAGTATCACTGAATATCTGTTACACCAATACAACCTGCCTACACTGGTTACTCATTAAAGTTACATTCTCTGGTTACCATATTATAATACCGGTATGTACAAATATGAAATATAAGCTCAAATGCACTTTTGAAAAACTCGTGTGTGTTCGCTATGAACGAATATCGTCAAAAGTATACGCACGATCCGTCGTCAGTGCCGCCATAGCTCAGCAAAGTACAAACAACAGCCTGTTGTCAGTTTCAGTTAACACGTGCGTTTGCAGATTTCAAATTGTGGGGTTCATCTCAAACAATTAAAATAGAAATCTTGCGCTGTACGAAGAACGTTCGATTAAGGATATGGTACAAGAGTCTTTCACTAAAACCGGTTTGATCTTGACAACGTATTATCGACAATCGTACCTTGCTATTTCAGAATTAATATTTTATAAAGTTGATAGAACTTTTAGTTTGTATACTAGTAACATTTTAATCATGTATATAT
>JAECMU010131726.1:0-17100 GCA_016106625.1 Dracogyra subfuscus
TTTCCTCTCTTTGTACAGTTAACCAATTCCCACCCTTGATAATAGGACATGTATAATTACAGAAGGTGGGTTTGGCTTTTTTGGTAGAGCACCCACCTGAACTGTTTGTGCAATATGATGGGAGTCACCTCAGTGGATTTCTATGATTTGTTTCTTGCCCATCCCAACCAGTACCTCATGACTGGTACATCAAAGGTCTTTTTGTGGGGGAAGTCTATATAAAAGATCCCTTGGTCCTGATGAAAAAATGTAGTGGGCTTGCTCTCCTAACACTATGACACAATTACCATGTGTTTGTTACCCAATTGCCGATGATCAGAAAATTAATGTTCTATACTAGTATTGTTAAACAAAAGAAACTTTTACTTTGAACTTTGCATAATAACATGTATAATGTCAAACACCATTTCGCAGTATAGTTTAGCATGTTGCTACAGATGGACAGCATGATATATTCTACATAGTCAGGGCAGAACATCACTTGCCACAGTCCTTGATACATCAGTAGTGGAGTGCCACTAATTATTATTATATACTGAAGGAATTTGTTGTGTGACTACCGTACCTAGCTATTGGTAAATAAGTATTAATAAATCATGTACTCACCAGATCTGTATTTTGAAGTTCCCTTGCTTAGAATGCTGCTAAAATTCCATAAGGCTGTTACTGTAGCTTCATATTCAGAAGACTGTACTAATGAGATCATACATCCAGTATTCTGTATCCTTAATTCACATGATTTCAAACTAATGAGATCATACATCCAGTATTCTGTATCCTTAATTCACATGATTTCAAACTAATGAGGTTGTACATCCATTATTCTGTATTCTTAATTCACATGATTTCAAACTAATGAGGTTGTACGTCCAGTATTCTGTATCCTTAATTCACATGATTTCAAACTAATGAGGTTGTACATCCAGTATGCTGTATTCTTAATGCACTTTATTTTAAACAAATGAGGTCATATGTTCAGTATTCTGTTGCCAATTTTCAGTGTGTACTCATACGGTATTTCACATCAAGAACAGCCTTTATGTGTGCATATATCCAATAAACTGAAAAATGATTGACACTGAGCACTCTTTTGGTTGTGTTCAGTCACAATAATCCAAGATATTCCACATTTAGAATCGCTGGTGAGTGAATACATTCAATATACAAAGATATGTGAATTCCTGATTTAGAACTGCACCAGTACTGTATATATGTCAGTGTACACATGCTAGAATATTGTACACATTAAAATGTAGAAAAGAAATTGGTAAATACTTTTGTGTTCTTAAAGACGTATCTCGCCATATTTTAGATAGTGTCAAACATGGCATACAAAAGTTCACCATTTTACAATCCTTAAGACCTGGATACACATTGACTGAGCTGTTCTATGCTGTGCTATAAATCTCCCGTATAATACAAGTGGTCACATATTTGCAAACTTTGAACATGGTTTACTGCAAAAGCAAATACAAATCTGAATTCTGTAGAACATATATTGGCTGAAGCCACATCGGAAGCAAGATAAAGTAGTGCAGCGGTATATATCATAGTCTTACATTATGTGTATGTTTCATAATTCAGCTCAGCACACATTCAGTATAATGATATCAAACAGTGTGTAATAAATGTTGAATGAACTATCAAACAGCATGTGTAATAAAGATTGTATAGTATGGCATCGCTAAGTAAATGTGTATCAGGGCCTTTATCATAAAAGAAAATCCAATATGTCTTGTATTATTATATTATAGTTTACCTGCACTGCATGATCAGAAATTGTATAGGTTGTCAGTTGTATCGCTTTTGAAAGAAACCCACTATCTTATGAATATTAGTAAACCCATTGGGCCTGTACTTACAGACACTGAATATTCAAGCATGTCTTTCTTGGGCATATACTGTTTGGTCTCCATGATATATTGTTATGTGGTTCATCTAAATTCACAAGTTATTCTGGTATCCATGTACATAAATTCTGGGAAACACGTATATCCATCATATGAAAAAACGAATACGTAATTTATCCGGAAACGTCTAAAATGGCTATTAATAATAATCCTCTGTGTGTTGACACCATGTTATATACATCCTTAAAGAAATGCTGCTTTTATTGTAGGCCGTGAAGAATGAACTCTGTGTACTATATGAAATAAGTTAAATCCATTTAAATATACAGCACTGAAATGAGTTGAGACTTTTTCCAATTAGAATTAATATTCACAGACTTGCCTTTTGACATGCACACCATTCGTCTGTAACCAGTGGAATGATTCATCTTGATGTGTAATTTCCTCCATCTTCTACACATCCACACATCTTTATACAACATCGGTTTTAAACTCCAATTACAGCTTTACCTTTTGGATTTTGGTTAAAAAAAACACACTCCAAAAACCGAACACAAGCCAACTTTGATAACGTCCTTCACAAGATGGTCTGCTGGATTCTCACTTACTCGACTTCTCGGTCCAGGAGATCTGTGGAAATAATTTGAGAAAACCTGATGAGCCTTGTAATAGTCTTACCATTGGCATTTCATGTACTCTGTGACAAGAGAGCAAAGTGGCCCATTCATGAGCCTTCTCCCGAGTAATGCAGCATGTCGTGATTTCTTTTTAAACGAGCTTTTTCTTGTGCTGCTGCTGCCGCTGCCACCGATGTCGTGTACGGTTGGTGTGAATTGTTAGCCTATCATGTCCACCGACATGACTGCCTCTCCTGCGGGAAGCATGTGCGCGTGTGTGTATACCACACAGATGTGACACTGTGATTTATATGCTGAGGCATGCAACGGAATAAGGGTTTGTGTGTGTGTGTGATTTATCTTGGCCTAGTGCTGTGTAATCATGTTATGTGTTTACTACCAGTCACTTACCAAATTCACAAGATTGGCCCGATACCTGTGGTCTGTGTGTGATGTTATATTAAAAAAAGTTAATAAAGAAAATACAGTCAAACCTCTGTATAAACTAACCAATATCAGACATGTGTAATATATATTGTATCACACATCATGTAATAAATATTGTATAGTAATCAGGTCTTTAGGTGAGGAGAATAGATTGGATTGCAATAGATGTTCAAAATTTCCTTCAGAATCGGGTGTCCATTATGTGGAGGGGAAACATTGTCAGGGATTTAATTTTTCAGCCTTATCCGATTTCCACAAAGCTGAATTGTTCTGAAATGCTAAAAAAATTTACCATTAGGCCATCATTTCCAGCCTGCCCCTTTTTAAAATTATTTTCACCCCCATCCTCAAATATTTTTGTTCGATGCATGTGCAGTCTTTCCAATATCCTGAAAAAATTAAATAAATAAAATTTCACCACCCATCCCTAGTCAAAAAGAAAAATGTAGCATTTTATTTATAATGGAGTTTTCAGCCTTTTAAACATCATTACTATTTTTTTATTTCTATTTTTAAATAGGTATCACACCCCTTTTTTGTTTGTAGACCACAAATAATCTGAAACATTTTTTAAAGGCAGGTGGTTGATGTAAACAGTTGTCTTAATAGCAGGCTCAATTATAACTCATGAAATGCGAGTTGGAGGATAAAACACTATATGGCAGATTTATTGTTTGTCATGGGTTGTGTAATGGAGATGTCTGCTGTGGTTCTCTAAATACCACTGATCTTTAGTGATGGGAAAATGTGTGTTTCTTGGTCCAGACACAGGGCCTGTGTTAATGGGATTATAGCATGGTTAGTTTGTAGGTCGTCCTAGGGCAGTCTTCTTTTTCACCTTCTTCCTTCTGTTCTTTTATTTCTTCATCTTTTTCTCCTTATTTTTTTCTTCTTTTTCAATTTCTTTTTCAATTTCTTCTTCTATTTCTTCTTCTTTTATTTCTTCTTCTTCTTCTTCTTCTTCTTCTTCTTCTTCTTCTTCTTCTCTTCTTCTGCTTTTCATTAATATGTATGATGTATCACTACAGTTTATTTTATACATATTTCATTTAGTTTTTATTATGAGTTACATAGAAACCAGTGTTCATAGGAACATTTATATATTATACTTTTAATTAGTACTGCCTTAAATGAAAAAATGTAAACCATATGTCACCTGTTCCATTTTTTCTTTGAAGTTTGGACGAGAAACCAGATTTAAAAAACAAACATGAATACCAAAAGGAACAAAGATTCAAGCCAGGTTGAGCTGCAATTATGACCTTCATATTGTTAAAAATCTGCTTTTGTAAAACACAAGTTACGATTGTTCATGATTGGCAGTGTTCCTGTGCAAAGTTTTCTCTTCATATTTAAGCCATCAACCGACAGACATGTGGCTTCATTTGTAATTATGTTTGTCTCCACTGAAAAGAATGGTCTGGTGTCTGTGTGTGTGTGTGTATACACACACCCACACATACATATATACATACATACATATAAAAGTCTACGTCGCTGGCGCCCCATTACGTACATAACACGCTTGTCTTGAGGCAGTGTTACATGAACCAACAGCAGTTTGGAACTGTCGCCAGAAAGTGGCATTAATTTTCGTGGAGTCCCGACTGAAGGCACAAAGACCAGACCGTGGCATGTTATGGCTTTTTAAACCCGTCCGTTGTCTGTGTGTGCCATAAAGTGGAGCAGAGCATGGGTGAATATACTTTTTAATGAGCTCACTTCTTGTTAAGCTTCAATTTCCTGAGCAACCTGACAAATTAGAATGCTTAGAGTAAAAGGAAAAAGGCGACAAACAACCGGCTATCGGCACTCGGGAGAGAAACAGCTGGTGGACGATGACTTTTGCCAAGCAAATTACTTCTTCTGTGATTTAGGAATGTTCAATCAGTGTTGAGCAAGCATGGTGCAAATAGCAAGAGTGATGTGCAAGGACTTTGGCAGTCTCACGGAATAACTCGATTGCTTCCCTTTGGGACCTCATTTGTAAAAGAGAAAAGTGTTTTTTCCATTGACAACATAGACTCACTGGCCTCCTCTCTAAAGATACCAAGTTGCATTGTCTTGTGATGGAAATGGGATGAAAAAAGGAATGCAAGTAGAGCAAAAATAGCTCAGGAATTGAGTTTCATGCAGTAAAAATTATAAACTATCTGCCAGCCACTCCCTCCCCCCAATCCATTCAATACTTTAAATGTTAGGGTTAGGCTAGGGTCCATCTTTACATGATAAATAGGAATAGAATTAAGGTTATGGTGAGGTTCCCTCTTTATGTCATTGGGTGACTCAGTTCCCTCACTATATAGTGCATATAAGAACCCTTGTTGCTATTTTATAGGAATAGCCAGTGATTCCTCTCCAATTAAACTGTCAGGCCAAGTATTGCAATGACATATAGCTATATTGCCAGAGTTTCTGTCAGAGGGTCAAATGGGTAGGGTGCCGTACCCTAATGTTTTTGCAGATTTTAATTTTTTAAGTTAACCTTTTGACAAAAGTAATGATTTTCTTAACCATAATGCTAAACCTAACCCATTTTCTTTCTGGGGAGGCCCCGCCACACCTGTCAACTGGGGTTGCATTCAGCATATACATTGTAAATATTCAATTCCATAGTGCCATATCCAAAAATGTCTTTTTCACAGGGGGACCCCCTACCCCCCCCCTCCCCCCATTGCTTAAAAAAAAATCCAGTGTCATTAAACAAAACAAAATCCATTGTAAAGATTGATTAAACCTTATGACAGACATTACAATATCATGCATATTACATTGAAACCATTACATTAACATTTCATACTTAATGTCTTAGACAAAAACATTTCATGCTGTTCTAGACATCAATATTTCATACTAAATGTTTAACATCCACTCACGGTTAGGCATTAGATAACCTTGTATATACGTGCATACCTGTATTTTATACCTGTAGAACAATCGGGCAGCTGTTGGTGTCTCGTTAATAAAACCAGGCTTACCTGCTTTGTGGAAATCCTTACTCTAGTAACACACACATCCCATTAAACACGTAGCTCCCCTTCATTCCGTTTCCACATTGATTGAACTGAAAATCCATGGGGATAATGGCATAAATCTGTGATTACCATCAGTAAGTCATGTTTCCTGGAGTCCGCCTTATCTGTTATCCACAAAGCATATCTACCTCGGCTTGTGTTCTCGTGCAAATAATATGATGTTAAATGGTCTGTCAGTTGCACCCACAGTCTTGACACCTGTCCTGTGCAATATTTTTATATCTAGTCGAGCCGAAACTCATTAGTTGAACTTTTTACCGTATCTGTAAGTAGACAGTTTTAATCTTCTCCTCATTGGCTGTGCAGAGGTGTTGCCAGGACCTGACCAAAGCACAGACTTGACTGGCTTGATCCGTTACAGAATTTAGTTCCAGATGATATCAAAGCTCGTGTTTATATCACCCAATACATTAAAGATCTGGCATGCCTCCACTGTAGAGATGTGAAGCTTTTCTGTGCTGTTTGTGGGGGGAAAAAAACCTTTATGGATGGAAGTCCATGACAGATATGCTCAGGGGAAATAAACACCGACAGTATGAGAAAAAAGTCGCTTTTCAGTGCATTTCGCTTTCTTTCTTTTCTCTTCTCTTTTTCTTCTTCATACGTTTGACTAACAAAATATGCCTCTGCTCCGAGAAGAACATTTGAAGCTTTAAAAGCCACCTCGAGCCAATTCCTTGTGTGTTAGTGCCGGATTGTCCGGGTTTTGTGAGGGGCGGGGAACGGGCACAACGGTGAGCAAATTAAAGAATGTTTGATTCATTCGTCTCCTCTATTATCACGGGCAAACAGCAAGAGGCAACAAACACTTATTAGATTGCCAATGATTGATGGGCTTACACTGCATGCTGTTACACTGGCTCATTCACAGATCAACCTCGGACAGCCGGGCTTTCCAGTGCGGGCTTTCCAGTGCGCTGTTTCTCCCCTGTTGGAAGTCCGATAGCGTATCTCATCCAAGCTGGCAATAAACACATGGCAACTACAATATGAATCAGAAATGCATGCAAGACAGAATTATTTTCTTGCCTGTCCTCCTTCCGATGGGCACTATTGCATGCTAGAAATGCATAAAACGTGTACTAACAAACGAAAGGATAAACCTTTCACATAAAACGGCCTTTCATTATTATTAATGTTTTGGGAAAGGCAGTAATAAAGTTTATTGTACCGTAAACATTAGTAATAAAGGGCCATTGTTGACATTGTTAAGAAATAATTAATATTGTGGTATTCCTTTCAGAGTGAAATTGTATTCCTGAGTCAAATAGATTTAAGTGGTATTTGGAGAACGTTGTAAAATTTAGCAGTGTTTTTTCAATTGCAAAATGTTCTTGTTCATTTAAATTGTTCGTCATTGTATGGGTTAGGTATAAAAAAATAATTCAGATATTTAAATACTGTGTTCTTATATTAATGATCTGAGTTATGGGTCATTGTGACCTATATCAATGAGTGTATGGGTCAGTAAAGCTACAGTCTTCATGATAGTTTTAACATTTAAGCATTTAGACATCTCATTCTTTGATTTTCTTAATGGGAGGGCGGGACATAACCCAGTGGTAAAGCATTCGCTTGATGCACTGTTGGTCTAGGATCGATCCCCATCGGTGGACCCATTGGGCTATTTCTCTGGTGTAACGAAGGCTGTGGTATGTACTGTCCTGTCTGGGATGGTGCATATAAAAGACCCATACTGCTAATCGAAAAGAGTAGTTCATGAAGTGGCAATATCTGTGTGGTCCTTAACCATATGTCTGATGCTATATAACCGTAAAGTAAAATGTGTTGAGTTCGTCATTAAATAAAAACATTTCCTTTCTTGGTGGGAAGCCGTTGCTGTATTATTGACATTAATAATAATTAGAACCATGGCTAAGACTTGGGGGGGGGGGGGGGGAAGATGAATTCTGCACAGACCTAAAACTCATTACCAACTTTGTTTTGTTTTCTACACTAGCTACGCCCCTGATAGTATGTATGCAAGTTTGTTTCTTTTATGACTTTCAGAATTCCAGTTTTGAATTAAGGATATAAAAAGTATACCAGCTTGTTTTACAGAACATCCACAACTTATTTATTTGTGGAGTAACCCTCATGTACTTATAGCAGTAGATATTCCAAGGTACAAGACAAATGTACTTTTCTAATCTACGTAGAAACTTTAGAAACCCCGCCATTGACAGAGATGGAGTATTAGAGCACATTGAGTGATGAGTATATTCCAAAATACAATTAAAAATAACTTACTTCTCACCAGTGTAATCTTGTGTAAAATCTCTTCTAGAAGTTGTATAGTGAAAGTGAAAACAGTCCAACCTGATCACTATGTGTGTACGTACATCCTGTGTTGAGATGTTCTCCTGTGACTGGGGGAGCCCCGTGTGCCCTGTCTGTGAAATGTATCTCTCCTCCTCTGATGTTAAGTGCAGTGAAATGTCTCCCTGGCACACCAGTGTTTAATATGAACACAAACATGAAACGGGAGACAAGTGGCAAGACTGGCTGAGCACTACAAACGAATAGCGGAAACACCACAAGTGAAGCTGCGAGCTGTGGAAGATGTTCATGATGACATACACTTTTAGCAAACAACACCGCTGTCTTTTTCTAACAGCATGGGCGGGTTATAGCCCATTGGCAAAGTGATCGCCTGATGTACTGTCGGTTCGGGATCGATCCTTGTTGGTGGGCCCAGTACAGCTTGGTGCTGTGGAAGATGTTCATGGTGACATACAGTTCTAGAAAACAGCACTTTTTCTAGTAGCAGAAGTGGAACATGGGATCAATCCATGTCAGTGGGCCCATTACAGCTTGGGGGTTGTGGAAGATATCCTGATGACATACTGTTCTAGGAAACAACACCACTGTGTTTTTGAGCAGCAGTGGTGGAACATAGCGTTTCTGTTCTTCTCCCAAGACTTCCATTATGTACAGTCTGAATTGTTCTTCAAACACCATCATCGTGATACCGTTGGGCAGGACATACATAGCCCAGTGGTAAAGCACTCGCATGATACATGGTTGGTCTAGGATCAATCCCCATCGGTGGGCCCACTGGGCTATTTCTTGTTCCAGCTAGTACTCCACAGCTGGTATATCAAAAGCCATGGTAGGCACTATCCTGTCTTTGTGATGGTGCATGTAAAAGAACCCTTGATACAAATGGAAAAATACAACTGACTTCATCTTTAAGACTATGTGTCAGAATTATCAAATGTTTGACATCCAATAAATGATGATTGATAAATCATTGTGCTCTAGTGGTGTTGTTAGACAAAACAAATGTTTGTAACAGCTGCCTTTCCCTGCCTTCTCTGTGGCTCTTCTCTCTCTTGATTTCCTCCATCTGGGAGAAATAGACACTTCATACAGTGATTGTGTTTATTGTAATAAAATGATTTTTTTTTATGTTGGTAATGTACACCATGTGTGTATTGCAGTTCTCATTAACTGCCAGCAATTGATGTGCTCTGAAGCCAGTGTAAACTGACAATATGGGCTCAGTTTCTTTTCAAAAGTACATAAAACCAGTTCAGCCATGATGGGTTATCCAATACAGTTGATTTCTTCAGTGTGATTAAACATGGCTCAAAATGTTTGGCTGGTGTCTCTAGAGTGTTTTATTCTGAGGGGATGGGGGTGGTTTTTGGGGTTGGTCTCATTTATATATATATATATATATATATATATATATATTGTTTGAGAAAGTCACTAGTCTTCACAGGCAGTTGAGATCTACTACTTTGTTTAGACAGTTGAGATCTACTACTTTATTTACACAGTTGAGATCTATTTCTTTATTCACACAGTTGAGATCTACTTCTTTATTCACACAGTTGAGATCTACTTCTTTATTTACACAGTTGAGATGTACTTCTTTATTCACACAGTTGAGATCTACTTCTTTATTTAGACAGTCGAGATATACATCTTTATTCACACAGTTGAGATCTACTTCTTTATTCACACAGTTGAGATGTACATCTTTATTCACACAGTTGAGATCTACTTCTTTATTTACACAGTTGAGATCTACTTCTTTATTTACACAGTTGAGATCTACTTCTTTATTCACACAGTTGAGATCTACTTCTTTATTCACACAGTTGAGATCTACTTCTTTATTCACAGTTGAGATCTATTTCTTTATTTACACAGTCAAGATCTACTTCTTTATTTAGACAGTCGAGATATACATCTTTATTCACACAGTTGAGATATACATCTTTATTCACACAGTTGAGATCTACTTCTTTATTTACACAGTTGAGATCTACTTCTTTATTCACACAGTTGAGATCTACTTCTTTATTTACACAGTTGAGATCTACTTCTTTATTCACACAGTTGAGATCTACTTCTTTATTCACACAGTTGAGATCTATTTCTTTATTTACACAGTCAAGATCTACTTCTTTATTTAGACAGTCAAAATATACATCTTTATTCACACAGTTAAGATCTACTGCTTTATTCACACAGTTGAGATCTACTTCTTTATTCACACAGTTGAGATCACTTCTGTTTAGCAATTTCTAGTAGGTCCATGAGACATTTTCAAAACCTGCCCAACACTCTGGGAAAACAGCTGTGTAATAAATCTGTTTGAGATGTTTCCATTCAACTTGAAGCTATGTTTTATCTGGTGTGTGTCTTTGCTTTTTTATGTAGTGGCAGTGTTAAGTGCACATTTTGCCATGTTACTGATCTGCCATTTAGTTTGTCTATTCCCATGGGGTGGTGCTTAGAAAGCATGTTTTTTTTCAAAGGAATTACAAGGAATGAAAGTTAGAAATCGGGTGTAAATGATGTCCTGAAAAAGGTGGACCGTCTCCTGGGATTAATCATTCAGCTGCTAGAAAGATTGAAATCTGTTTATCAGTGGGTATTATTTTGTATCTGGTATAATAGTCTGACAAATAATGAAAGATTATTCATTGATATAAAGGGGCGGGGACATAGCCTAGTGGTAAAGCATTCACTTGATTCACAGTCCGTCTGATTAATCCCCATCAGTGGACCCATTGGGCTATTTTTTGTTCCAGCCTGTGCCCCACAATTATTGGTTTAACCGGCTGCGATATGTACTGTCTGTCTGTGGGATGGTGCATATAAAAGATCCTTGCTGCTAATCGAAATGAGTAGCCTATGAAGTGAAGACAGTGGGTTTTCTCTCTATATATTTGTGTGGTCCATAAACCATATGTCTGACACCATATAACTGCAGATAAAATGTGTTGAATGCTTCATTAAATAATACATTTCCTTCATTGATTGGTATAAGCCCGGGATCTAGCTCAGTTTGTAGAACACTTACTTGAGATATTTGGGTGTAGGATTCAGTCACCTTTGGTGGATCCATTCTTTGATGGACTTTATCATGCCAGTGAATGCTATATCAAAGGTCATGGTGTGTGCTGTCCTTTTGGTGGGAAAGTGCATATAACAGATGTTTGATGCTAAAGAAAATACGTAGTGAGTTCCCTCTGAACCAAATGATTGACATCTAGGATTCTAATAAATGAATGTGCTCTAGTGCTGGTGTTAAACAAAATAAACTTTTTAACTTTTCAACTTTTTTCTCTTTTTTTAACTTGACGGAACAGGAAAATTGCAAAAATAAGAAAAGAACTTTTTAGAAATATTAATTTGCTTTACACATTACATATTTCACATTTGTATCGGATAATACTTTCCACACTATTTTAAGTAGTAATGCGAATGAAAGTGATCATGCTAGAATTTTGACCAACCTGGGTTCGCTGTATCATAATCCATAATTTGTATCAGACTTCAAAAAAATACATATATAATGTCCCATTTCTGTTGCGCCACTGCTTGCGGCAGAATTGGCAAGTACAAGGCTCTGTATCTGTTTGTAGTCTCGGTCTCCACACAATCAAATTAGCTTTGCCTTCTAAGGCTTCCCTTTCACGGAGGTTTGTCCATTAGAACTGCAGAAAAGCCCACCATTTTCGTGTGTGTACAATATTGCCTTCAGGAAATTGCTTTTCTTCAATCTAGTCTTGTTTCAAGCCAGGTGACAGGGCCATTTGCGTCCAGGCTTTTGTCGTTGCATGATAGAAGAACTGTTTTTAAATTACTTCTCTTGCACTGCCTTCCAACGCAAGCTGAACCAATGCAAGCCAGTACAGTAGACCTATCACACCAGCAGGCCCGTTCCATGCTATCTTCCTTTGATCTTGTCATTGAGAGAATAATATCTTTCCGTTTATTTTTGATGAATCCATGACCTCATCTTTGATGAGCTGTTAGAATAATATTACATTTCGTTCTGACAGCTCTCCTGTCTCGGCATAGTGGATGTTTTGTGTTCCCAACCGACAGAGGAGCTCTTCACTCTGTGAACACTTTCAGACTTGCTTAGGAAAACATAACGAAAATTAAAATTGATATTATGTTACAATTGATGTAGCGTTTCAGACAGAATGGAGATATTGCATTAAGGAGTTTTTATTCTTTGTAGATCATGTTAGTAGGTTGGGTGGGGACGTAGGAAAGTGCACAGATATAGATTATTTGTGGTGTGGCTTGTATTAACGGCTGGTTTTCGGCTTGCCCTTGTGAACTTAATAATCGATGAAAACATAGCTTAGAAAAAATTCTCTTTAGCATTTGCAATTATCTGATTATTTTTTGTAATAAAATGGAAAATAATTTATTTTTTAAATGGTTTCATAAACTTTAGTGATTATAGCAATTGTAGTTGCCCCAGGCTTATGTAGTTTTTGTACCGAGAGAGAAATTAATTAAAGTGGCCATGTCAGTTTTTAATAATATAGCATCTGTTACTAGAACTATAATATAGCTCATAATATACTTCTATTCTCAACAGTTTGCTGTAACGGTCGTCAGCATTTAGTATTATCTACCATGTTTTCATGAATTATGCCAAGCACATAAAGCTTGCAAACTGAGTAGCTGGAAAACATTTTAACTTGTCCCAAGGTAGTAAAACAAAAAAGGCCTGTTCATAATCTGAAGAACTAATGTTATGGGCTTAAATCATTGAATTTGTTATGGCATAACCCATGACTTGGAGGATACCCGGACTATTTAAACTTTAAATAGTCTGCAGTTTTATTTTGTTTAATGACACCACTAGAGCACATTGCTTTACTAATCATCACCTATTGGATGTGAAACATTTGGTAATTTTGACATATAGTCTTAGAAAGGAAACCTGCTACAGTTTTTCATTAGTAGCAACGGATCTTTTATATGCACATCCCACAGACAGGATAGCGTATACCATGGCCTTTTGATACACCAGTCATGATGCACTAGCTGGAACGAGAAATGGACAAGTGGGTCTACTGACGGGAATCGATCCCAAATTGACCGCACATCAAGCGAGCACTTTACCACTTGGTCATGTCCTGCCCATTTTAAATAGTCTAGGCCCGGGTAAAACCTATTGTATGATAACATATGTGTGAAAACAGGGGAGGGGAGAATGCATGTTGAAATTTTCTCTTTCAATTTTGTGTTCATATTTTTGCATATCCGTGTCCAACATAGAATCGTGAACTATATATGTATGTGCATTATTTTTCCATTGTAGATTATAGTAGTTGTTGACGAAATGTACACATTGTGAACATACATGCACTAAGGTGCATATTGACATTGTGAACATGCACTAAGGTGCATATTCACGAAAAACACATTGCAATATTAATCCAGTTTACAGTAATGTTTCTTTCCAGTAATTCCACTGCATGTTATTAGAAGAAATTTCTGTGTGTCTGTTAGTGTATTACTGAATGTTTTACTACAGGCTTGGAAAATGACATGGGTACAGATTAAGATTAGTGTGCTTAGTATTAAACATTATCTCCAGCATAGCAGTCTGATAAACCTTGATGTAATTGTATACAAAGGTTTACATCACTTAAATTATTATCTGATATTGGTACCTGTGGTTTACTTGTGAACATTTTGCATACTTAACACATCAATATCAAAGGCAAGGGCTTGAACTGGAGGTCAAAGGTTACACATTCTTGTAAAAATAATGTTCAAGTTAATAGATGGGAGTCCATTCATGATAACTTTAAATAAACGGTAGTTCATGATAGATGGGAGTTAGTTTGTGATAACTCTTAATAAATGGGAGTCAGTTTATGATAACTCTTAATTGATGGGAGTCGGTTTACAATAACTCTTAATAGATGAGATTCAGTTCATGATTAATTCTTAATAAATGGGAGTCAACTCACGATAATTCTTAATAGCTGGTAGTCAGTTCACAATAGATGGGAGTCAGTTCACGATAGATGGGAGTCAGTTCATTAATAAATTGGGAGTCAATAACTAATAATAAATGGGAGTCACTTCATAATAACTTAATAAATGGGGAGTCAGTTTCTAAAGAAGTACCAACAGCTCAATACGAAGTTGGAAATTGAAATGACAAAATGTGAGGGGGTTTCTGCCACATGTATAGTTCAACAAGTAAAATTTCATTTTGTGCATACATGATGTATTTCAAAAGGGTTATAACAAAGTTTAAAACTGTGAAGTGTTTTTGTTTGAAATATGTAACAAGTTATTGACGTGTTTCAGGTATGCCTCTCAACTTGACAACAGGTAATGATGAATTTGGTGTTACATTTTATTTTTGCCCTTTGTTGTTTCCATAGCAACTGTGTATATACACAATGCATATAATGCAATACACGTTACAATTTCTTTAAAATAACAAGTATTGATCAGTAAGGAAATTTCATTTGTGCATGTAAAGTAAAAAACAAGGTATGATTCTGTCACAAGATTAATCAAAATATTGTTAGCGATTCCTCTGACCTTCACATTGACAATTTTAAAGTGAACTTTACTGTTGGTGTCCTAAACACATTCTTACAATGTCAATGTTATTAAAATGTTGATTATCCAAAAATCGTAGTTACTGAATTTCTGCTGCAATTATAGTACAAAAGGATCTGAACTAGATAAGACTATTTTATGACTGCTTATGTCACTAATAATATGAAGTAATTTACCTTTAAATAGGGCATGTCCATTAAGAAAGTTGTCAAATTATACTACAAATACATAAGAAAGCTAAAAGTTAAATTTAGTTTTGTTTAACGACACCACTAGAGCTCCACTAGAGCTCGTTGATTTATTGGTAATTCTAGCAGTCTTTAGAGAATCTTTTATATGCACTTTCCCAATGACAGGGCAGTACATACCACAGTCTTTGATATACTGAGGAGGACAATCAAAATACCTAAGATGAGTGCACTACCATCTGAGCTAGATCCCGCCTCTACAAATGCTTAAAATGCATATATAAAAGATTAAGCAAAAGCTCATCGTCTCTGAGGCCCTCGGGTACAAACACTATTGAATTACAATACATACATTTATGAACAATAAACATATGTACAAATGATATTATTTTATAAAATATTTCTTGATTCTTTATTTAAAAACAGCAGTATTTGGGAATGATCGGATAGCTTTAGGTAATTGATTCCTACTGGTCTAGTGTAATTGAAAGGATGTTTAAATTTTAGGTTTTGGAATTAATATATTTCCATTCTCTATACATTAGACACATGTTTAAAACTGAGCCAAAAATGATAGCAATTTGAAGCATTTTGTTTCAACGATGTGTCGCCAAAAATCATTTGTTTCATAGCCAAATAAAATAAAGACTTTAAAATATTGATTTTCAAATCAACTTTTTGGCAGATTTTTATTGATGTATATTTGTTAAATTTTATTTTAATTTATATTTGGTGAACACAGCTGAAACACTGAGAACACTCGTAGGTAGGACGGTGGCAAACAAACTTCACATTATTTCATTATTGCTAAAACCAGTTTTAAAACGTTCTGTGGTTAGCATGCTTGTGTGTTATGTTAAAGGTCTTTGACTTGGTCCCTACACCAATATTTCACAGATGACTAATTCCTCTAGCATCTAAAGCATCCAAAACTACCATGCACAATGAATTAACTAAATAATCCTCCCGTTGATAGACACTTTTGAGATAAAAATCCATTACTTTCTGCATGTTGGGTTCTGTGGTGTTATAGGACAGTGAATTGATGATTACGTATCCTGCATGATGTTGTTTGTTTATCTTTTGTTGAATGAGGTAATTGTTCTTCTCTTTGATTACCCAGCATTGTTAACTTACACGTAATGTACTTTAAGTAGCAAGAGTCAAAAGTATGTCAGTTAAAACTAAAATGTTCCAAATCTTCAATGTTAAGTCCAAGTATGTCGGGTAAAAGTTAAAAATATTTCAAATCTTCACATCAGTACATCACAATTTCTTAACTTCCATGTGTCAATGTACCTTTCTATCAATGTTAATATTAATTTTTAAAACATTCTTTTATACGGCACAAGTTGGTTTGTTGGGCAAGAGTTCATCTTAACACATCAATGACTCTAGCTCAATCCCTAACACTGGAAATAATTGGCAGATTTTTCCTAGTAAGTTTATCAACAAAATAACCTATTTGTTACCGGTCTTTAAATTTCAACGAAGTGAAAATAAGGTAATCATGTTGTTGCATATTTACCTTTATCTTGTTAGCTGGGAATTTGTTACTCATGGGTGGTTGAAGATAAAGAGTGGGGTGTAAAAATAATCTGCACAATGAATAAAGCCATTCATCACCTCGACAGTGTGAGCAGTATACACATTTCACATGCAGTGCTTTTGTGCAGTGGTTAGTGCAGTGTTATGATGCATACAGTTTTTCCTATGTTGCTTTTGTGAGCACCTTCTTACTGATGTTTGTGTGTCATTGATTGTTGTGTTTGCCAGTTAGTACAGTGGTGGTTGGTGGGAAAAGGTGATGGTACACATAGTTTATAGACATGATTAAACATGGAGTAGTTTGTTTTTCATACATGTATATCATTTGGTAGGTGGCCAGGCTTGTACCAATGGATGTTTAGCTAATAGACAGCTCGCCAATAGGGTTAGGGCGTGAGTCTGTTAGTCTTGGGGTTAGGGTGTGAGTCTGTTAGTTTTGGGGTTATGGTGTGAGTCTGTTAGTATTAGGGTTATGGTGTGAGTCTATTAGTCATTGGGTTAGAGATAGGTTTATGGTGTGAGTCTGTTAGTTTTAGGGTTAGGGATAGGGTTAGGGTGTGAG
>JAECMU010131728.1:0-11853 GCA_016106625.1 Dracogyra subfuscus
TTGTTCTTCAGTCTATTCGTGTGGAAGGAAGGAAATGTGTTATTTAACAACAGGGTTGAAAATTAGCAGTCGCCCAGTCAACTGTGGTGACCTTTATTGGTTATATAAAGGTGACTAAGAAATTTACAAAGGATGTCTGTTGGAAGACTATCGATTTTAGTGTCTGGTGAGTATGGTACTAGTTAAAAAAAGAAACACACAGATACTGAATCGAATGCAATAAAACACATTGCATCTATGTTGGAACATACTACAGATCTGGGGCAGAAAACCTAGGACAGGTTCTATATTTTGACAGCGCCAATATACTAGTAATAAATAAAGATAAAATTATTGTATAAAAAATATTAATTTATATGTTTTAAACCCATACCGTCTCAAATAACATTTTACTGGGGGATGAAAGTGCAGTGTAAATTAAAACCAAAATTCTGTACAAATTATCACCAAACTGCATATAGGTTAACTTTTTTGTGATACAAGTTTTAAGGTAATTGATTGAACAACCGTAAAGAGACATTCCTGAGTTTGCTGCAATGTTTAAGATATTATTGATTAACAGAGACTTCTTAATGATTGAATATACAGACACTGATATTCTAAACAAGAAAATATATTTAATATGTAAGTTTAATCATAGAAATAATTTATTTTCTGAAACATCTTACAATGCAGCAAACTCAGGAATATCCCTTTAATACATGATCAGGCCGTATCTCTGCATAAAGCAGAGTCGATTGGGTATTTGTGTAAAACAGTGGATGATTCCATGGATCTCTATCTAGGATAACAGTCACTCCCGAGGAAATCATTTGCTGGGAATTTCACCTCCCTTGTATCACCACAAAGTTTATTCCATCCCTCTTGCATCACCACTCTCAGACTAGTTTACTAAAGCACGCACAGTTCTACATTTAGTCTGTTTCTACTGCATTATCATTTACCCTGTATTACCAGTGTGATTTAATATGTTTAATTTAATGGTACTTTGTAAAGAAACATGTTTATTTATACTAGATTTCTTTTTCAAATTTTTTTATATTCGAGTTGATATGGGTTTAAAACTTAAGATACTTTTATATCAATTTTTACTTTATTCATCGATTTTCTTTAAAGCAAATGGTTTTTATTCTACAACCAAAAAAAACACACTATAGTTTTAATTTTACCTGTTTATTTCCAATGTGATAATTGGATGGCTGGTTGAATTTGAGAAGGGCCAGTAAAAATTTCTTCAATTGGCCCTGCTGGCGACCTTGATTTTTATGTTAATTTTCAACCCTGTAAGTGTAACGACGCACTCAACACGATTTATTTACAGTTATATAGTGTCGGACATATGGTTAAGAACCATACAGACAGAGAGGGGAAACCTGCTGTCGCCACTTCATGGACTACTCTTTTCAGTCAGCAACAAAGGATCTTCTATACGCACCATTCCACAGATAGGATAGTACATACCGCAGCCTTTGTTACAACAATTGTTAAGCATGGACTCGGTCTTTGGTTTTTTGAAAATTATAAGCGAGTCGAAAATCGCACACCTCAATATGCTAAGGCGAGTGAAAAATCACTCTCCAAAATAAATAAAATAGGCAGCGTGGCTCCGATTGAATTTTAACTGGTACGTCTACAAAACTGTCTATTAAACCAGTATTTCCCAATTTGTTCAACAAAAAGAAATACCAATTTAACGACTGCATGGAAGCCACTGCCATGTTTTTAATTTGTATTGTTTTAATAACAGGACTTTCCTATCAGCTAAATGAGCTATGAAAATTGCTGATTTTTGTAAGCAGTGGAAATAAATATACACATATATTTGACGCACGCCGTTTACTGAATGTAACATGCACTATTTTTCATACTTGTCTGATTGAAATTGCATGTGCTGTACGGGCATGATAACACCCTCGCACCTTAAAAAGCAAGGTCTGCTGGCTAGAATGAGAAATAGCCCAATGGGCTCACCAACTGGGATCGATCCCAGATCAATTGCACATCAGGTGAGGACTGTACCACTATGTCATACCCATTTATACAGATGAGATCAAAACTTTGCATTAAAAGCAACCCAGGACCTAGGTAGAACAAAATGAGTGATACAATGAAATTACCTCAAAACAGCAAACACGATACTTAAATACAAAATAACTTTTTAAAATCATTTTTGGCGAGTGCCAGAGCTAGCCTTGCTTCTAAAGCAGACGCCATAGGACCAAGTTTAAGTTCTGTTTAACAACACCACTACAGTACATTGATTAATTAATCATCAGCTATTAGATGTCAAACATTTCGTAATTCTAACTCGTACCCATCAGAGCAAACTCGCTATGTTTTTCCTTATGCAGCATGTGATCTCTGATGTGCATTTTTCCAAACAGGAAAGCACATACCATGACCTTTGTCCAGTTGTAATGAGAAAACAACACAGTCAGTTGAGTGGATCCACTGCGGTGGTCTGATCCTGCGACGCAAGCACCTTAAGCGATCACTCAACTAATTGAGCTATATACCCACCGCCACCGGACCCCACTGTGTGGGACGAAGTAAATCAACTAATTTTATGGGATATCACGTTTAGAAGGATTCACTTGTGTACTGAATTTATAAAAGGACCTTAATAAACATCTGGCATGCAGGGATTCTGGGGCGGATCTAGGGGGGGGGTCCAAGGGGTCCGGACCCCCCCCTCAAATTTGAGAAGTGCCCCTTTTATTTAGGATTTTTTGGGTTTTTTACAAATTTATTTAGTGTTTTTTTTAATTATTATTATTATGGCAGTGTCCCTGTTGTAGCACTATTATATTATTGGCCATGTGAACCGTGTGTAATTTTTCAATAATGCCTTTTCATAATGTTATGGTGCCCTTTTTGTCTTGGACCCCCTCTCATCAGAAAAGCTGGATCCGCCCTAGGGATTTTACTATATTTACTTTGTGTGTGAAATGAAGATCTCCGATGAACTTCCCGCTGAGTGGGACGTTGTGTCTTGTCTCCAGTTCTCCCTGCACGTCGAGAATGGCCCACTCAGGACATCTGCCGTCGCTGGGCCTAAAAATATTTGAAAAAAAAATACAACAGAAAACCAGATATCAAGACAACAAATAAACAAGGAGGTTTTACTTATAATTTGTAACATATATGATATTTTAAAAGTGAATTTATTGCTAGGCATTTTAATACATTTTGTAACAAGACAAAAGAAACAAAACAAAGAAAGACATTAAAGGTACAATCTCAGTTAATTGCTTTTTTTCTCTTTTGTTTTTTTGGGGGAGGGGCCACTTTGTTAGTATGTATGAACAGTTTGAATGCAACCTTATTAAATTTTGCAATACCAATGCAGGGTTCAACCGATCGCCTCTGGTGACTGACAATGACGATGGGTGACTGAAAACCCACAGTGAGGTTGCCCGCCTGGCGACCATTGTTTTTTTTGGGGGGGCGGGGGGTTTCTCTTATAATCTGTTACAATATTGTGGGTTTTTTTTTTTACAAAATATTATTTGGGCAAGTGAAAATAGATTCGGGCAAGTGTAAATAGAACCGGGCAAGTGAAAGCGCTGTCACCACTTGCCCACATGGCAAATCAAAATTTAAAAAAAGTGCAGACACTGCCAGTGATATACCTTTATAAAACAGAAAATTAAATAACTTTTCTTTTGTACCCCCAACTGAAAATCATCATTGAAAATGCTTGTAATTAATGCACTTCCCTTTCCTCGCTGGAAAAAAAAAATTGAAATTAATATTCAGCTGCTCCATTACCTCCCTGTTTGTCATCTTTTGATACCTTTGACTTTACTCGATATGCTACATTTGACCACATTTATGTGTGTGTGTACTTTAAATTTAAAGCGGCACTGTCTGGAATATTTTTATTATTTATGCATATAAAACAGAAAATCCCATTACGTTTGGTGCATATATTGCGCCGCACTCATTATTGGTTTCACTACGCTGGCTAATCCAGGTCAACAACATAGCCATTATTTTGAAAGTGGGACACTTTTGTGGGCTCCTAGCGATCTCGGTTTTCACTGGTTTGAAATTTCCAACAAGAGATCACGTGAGATTTCGCAATTTTTTAACAAATGTAACCGTCTTAATTGAGGGGTTGTCTCATATCTACAAAACATAGTTATATCCATAGTGGTATGGTACGTTGTTCCATGGGTCGGTGGGTGGGGGATTTGCCGTGAAACTTTGACAGTGGCCAGCTGTTGGCATACGTGTTACATGTAAGGGGGTGTTACTAATTATGTAACGCTCTTGGGGTAGAGAAAGAGGTACTGTGTTCGATTTACATAACATTTTTCAAGACTATAATATTATGTTATTTTTATTCATTACTTAGACCTAAAAAGGTGGAGTGTTTTTAAATGTGCGGTCAATCTAGAATCTATCTATATAAAAGACCATGGTATGTGATATCCTGTCTGTGGGATGGTACATGTACATATAAATGATTCCTTGCTATAAAAAAACCCCCAAAAAACAACAAAACAATGCATTGGGTTTCCAAGGTGCGTGTGTAGGGATTTGAGCGGGGTTGGGGTTATAGAATGTGTTGAGTAAAGTTTATACGAGGCCATGCTCCCTGAGAAAATACATTTCAATTTGTTCAAGCTTGGGCAAGTAAGGGTTTTGACCTCCAGTACCTTCCCCCTGCACATGCACCCGGCCCCTCTCTAAGATTATATGTGAAAATTACCAAATGTTAGACATCCAACAGCAGATGGAAAGAAGGATAGGATATGTTTTATTTGATGATGCACTCAACACATTTTATTTAAGGTTGTATGGCATCGGATGATTATTAAATCGATATACTCTAACTTTGATGTCGTTAAACACCCCCTGCCTCTTAACTTTACCCTTTCCAAATGAAAGAATATTTATTTAAATTTGTCAATTTTAGCACGTAAAATTAAAAAATTAAAACTTTCATGGTCTACTTTAGTATATTTTATTAAAAAATATATACATGATTAATGTGTTACTAGTATACAAACTAAACTTTGAAAGTTCTACTAACACTTTATAAAATATTAATTCTGAAATAGGAAGGTACGATTGTCGATAATATGTTGTCAAGATCAAACCGGTTTTAATGAAACTCTCTAGTACTGTATCCTTAATCCGAACATTCTGAGTTTTTGAGACGAACCCTACAATTTGAAATCGGCAAACGGTTAACTGAAATTGACAACAGGCTGTCGTTTGTACTTTGCCGAGCTATGGCGGCACTGACAACGAATCGAGCGTATAATTTTGACGATATCCGTTCATAGCGACCACACATGACTTTTTTAAAAATGCATTTGAGCTTGTATTTCATATTTGTACATGATGTTATAATATGGAATCCAGACAATGTAACTTTAAGCAGAGTGACAACATATATAAAACAAATGTTTTATATTATTGAGTTAATTATGCAAATATTTTATGTGAAACTTATTAATTTGTAGTCCATATCACTATCATGGGATTTTTTTTTTTTTTAAATTTAGTAAGTATAGTCAATATTCGTTAATTGTTATTACTTGTGTGTTCCTGTTTTCTTTTTTTCCATCAGTATAAATTTATTTTTAAAAATCAAACCCAAACCCCTTTTGAAGCTATTTTTGTCCCCAATACATATTCCGAGGAAGCATGTTTCGATTGGACCACTTATAAATCTCCCTCGCCACAGTCTAGATACCCCCCCACACACACACACACACATCCCCATTACCTGCACACACTGCTAACATTACCGCAAATTTGTTTTACTATCAAACTATCATACTATGTAAATTGTAATACCGAAATATGCACACAACTAACGTACATTTTAATAAACACCTGAACCATTGGAGCTTTGGATGTATGTCACAAAATTAAATTAATATAAACAATACGAATTACTGGTAAAAACTAAATAACAAAACAGTTTTTACTTAGTCGTCGAATGTCATAACGAAAGTACAAAGTTTTCGCGCCAAATAAAGCAAACCAATTCTTTTATTTGCTACAGCGATTTTAACCAGTCGAGTAGTCTTCGACCAATCACAGTTCAGTTAAAGTGTCATGGCTGCTTCCACGAACATGTGGCTGTGTTTATGAACCTGTTTATTTTGTGTTCACCTTCAGATTAAGGTAACTGGGAACTAAACGAATGCTATCAGTGTTTCGTTGTAAATCACGGATACGGATGATAAATCAACAACAGTTTATGATTACCGTACTTGAAAAATGCAGTGTGGTAGACTAATCATAGTCATTTCGTAACCATACTGCCTCAGAGTCAGTGCCTGGTCAATTCGTACCCTAGTCATTTCGTACCATTGTGAAAAGTCATTTCGTACCCATATTTATATACCAAGCCAATATATTACTTGCATATACCTGTATAGGAAAATATGTCTACCAAGAAACAGTGTATACTTTAATAAGTCAACTGACCAAAGTCGAAAGTGTGTTTTTTATATTTACGTTTTAATAATTATGATAATCATAATAATAATAAATTAATTTGAACCATTTTCCAGCTACCAGATGACTATGTCACTATGGTACACCGGAATGCCAGATGTTATTTATTTTTATTTTTATTATTAGTATTATTTTTATTCAGTTGCACGTGGTGTTTGCATCTTACAAGTTACAGACATTTGTAATGTTATTTTGTAAAAGACATTACCAGGGTGATAGTATGTCTGACATTACACATTTATGTTAATGTTTGAAATGATTAGGTACAAAATGACTTGCAATGGTACAAAATGACCAGGGTACGAATTAACTAGGGTACGAAGTGACCAGATTAGGTACGAGATGACCAGGGTACGAATTGACTAGCAACCTGGTAGACGAATGAATGAGCCAGTGTTACTTAGTTCATCATAATGTCATTAATAATAAATGTTATCACGAGTATCAGTATGACTAAAGTCGTAAAGGGCGACAAACCCCCTTCACTTGTCACACATGTACACGCAGTATAGAAAAGTTCAGTACAAACACAATTGTTCACTATGTGTAAATACATTTGAATTAACCATAGACATTAAATAAACTATTATTAAAAGGATAATAAACGAGTGTCTAGTTATTAAATTTAGCAGTGGCGGATCCAAAAATTCATTTATTATTTAGTGGAGGCCCACGTCATTCCAATTACATTCCCAAAGGAATTCTCAGGGGTGTAGGACTAGGAGCAAATGTTGAAATGGTCCACTTTCAGAACTAAAACATACAGGTTTATGCATATGGAGTTTCTGATGGTGCAAAAACAATAGAAAAGGGTCCACTTTGGCACTTGGTTCATATTGATATTCGAACCCCCCTCCACCAGGTCCAGATCACGCTGTGCCCCTGATTTAGGGAGGCATGTAAATCTACTTGTACTAGTTGTAGTCCCTAATCTAGCCGGTGAATGAAGGTTTTTTTTTCTTTTCCGAAAGTCTGCTCAACTTGCTGAATTATTAGCAATAGTGAGAAATCAAAATCTCCATAACATTTTGGACCCAATCCAATTTCAAAAACTAAATCAAGACCATGATTTGTTCACTTGTCGCAGTACAGCCCTCGAAATTTGCGGCGGCAATCAGCAATGCCGTCGCAAAAGCTATCGCAAACTCGATTTGCGACAGCATTTCATTGCCGTCACAAATCTGTGAGTGGTAAAAAGTCTGTAGGCATTTCTCTCTAAACTCTGTCCAATTACAGACCCCAGAAAAAAGCTTAAATTTATTATCGTGTGTAGCTCAGTTTCCTCAAGAAATGTAAACTGGTTTATTCCAGTATAGAAGCTTACGAAAGTAAAGTTGAGATGTTATATTTTAGCATATTATTACAGCAGTGGATCATATGAATACTTTTGACAGCATTAATCTTTCTTTAAAATTGCCGCCATATTGCCGTTGCAAAATTAATTTGTGACAGCACTTAACTGCTGTAGCAAATTTGTTCAAATTTCAAGGGCTGGCAGTATGTTGGACAGTAGTTTTACTTTAGTGCCAGACTACACATGTTTGTCTCACTGTCTGCTGTGACCAGTCAACATTATTAATCCTTGGCCATATTCATTTAAATTTTTAGTAATGCCGGAACATACTAATCATTACTTTCATTTTACCACGTTTGTAACGAAACATACAATTGTTTATTTAAATATTACGGTTAGAACCGAGTTACTTTTTCTGATAGAACAATAAACATGGTGAAACAATGTTCACTTAAATTGGCTAATTTTATCTAACTTCTCCCCATTCTTCTGGGAAGAAAGAAGCAACTTCTACTTTTTCAATTCTAGACTACGGCCTGAACTCTGTATCAGGTATGCACTTGGGATTATTTTTGAATGGCCAATCAGGCCACTCACAGCAACATTTTGACTTGTCTACAGGTACAACTTTTGAATGGCCTGCGACCGAATTTCGTTAAAGAAAAATAACTTACTTAAATTGCACTTTTAAAACATGTTATCATATCATACAAACAATAATAACAACACAAAAGAAGGAAACAGAACTTGTTTTAGTTTTATTACAAACTGTTGTAATTACATTTTAAGTACCGTATTATGTTGTCACAGCACCCACATAAATCAAACATCTGGAATGCTATACCAAGGCTTGGTCTTAGAATGAATAAGGTTCTATTTATAATTATGGTCATATGACGAATAAAAAAAACCCTTAGCTGATAGCAGTCTATGTTGACATTGTTTGCAGTGACAACTGGGTGTTTGGTATAGCAGACTCGGTATATTCTGTAAGAAACGAAAATATACCAACACAATGTAACTTTAGAAAACCTCAGGCTCGTAAAAAAAATCTTTCAGCATTTCAGAATGTGACAAGTTGTTCTGATTGTAATTAAATGGAAAGTAAAGACAGACATGACCTAGGTGTTCTGATTAAACCTACAAAAACATTAACGTGGTCAAGGTTTTCCAAATATGTAATCAAAACCGTCTGAGGCAATTTCAAATGGTTTTAGACTGTTCGATAGTATGGGACTTAACAAGTAAATGTATAAAGAAACTCATCATTGTCCACGAACATTTGTCATTGCCCGTGAATATTTGTTATCGTATCGTGTTATGTGCGCGTATGTGTCTCATGGTTCCTGTGTTGTGTGGTTCAGCTGGTCACTTGTTAAATATGATCTGTCACTAAAGTTCTGTTAATGTTGTTCGTGTTCTTCTGATATAGAGATGGTGCCTCATAATAGACTGGGGAAGTGGTCGCTATTATGCCCTATATGGATTTGGTTCCACAGATACTAATAGGAAACCAGTTAAAAAAATAAATACAAAATAATTTTCCGATATCTTACAAACATTAGTCATTTACATTTTGATACATATAATACAATATGCAGAAATTTTCGGTCGTCAGACGGGCAACATGTGATACTATTTTGACTCGTCATGGGCGATCAGGCGACCATAAAGTGCATGCCCTGATATATACTAGTAAGTACAATGTAAACACAATGTTTTGATTATTGCTTTAACTTTGTATTTATTCACATTCTTATATAATAATAATAATAAAAAAAGTTCTATTTATCATTATTTTTTTGCCAACTACCACTAATCAAGTTTATAAACAGAAAATGTTCCCTTGCTAATTGTGACAAGCAACAAAACTAGCATGCCACAACAATGTGACACTATCTTATCCTAATCATTCCATATGATTGCGCCACGCAGTCCGTGGCAATCAAACATTGAAACGAGCCCAGCGTATGATTTTTTTTTATTAGTGATCTTCATAAATCACATTTTAAAAATGCATCTGCATATAATTTATTACAACCATTTACATGCACTCATGTTCAAAAGATAATATTGTGAAGACTTTACAGAAACTCCAGTCAACAAGCCTGACTGACTTGTATTGTAGTTTTGTTTTGTTTTTTTAAATAGTTTATTGCCCCAGAAATATGTTATGATAGTGTCAGGGTTGGGGGCCTGATTTCACTACCTTACAAGGTACATAGCAAACAATATACTAATACATAAAAAAGGAGCAGTGACTGACTTGTATTGTAGTTAATCCACTATTGTTTCCAGATGAACATAGGTAACCCAGATGCAGACGTCGGTGACGAACATACTTATAGCTACAAATGTAAACCAGCCTGTAGGATCATTTAAAATATATGTGGGGTTTTTTGTCAACAAATTATTTAATAGAAAATAATAAAAAATGAAACATGAAGTAAATTATTGTATGCTGTCTTGTGATCTGATATTCTTGTGCACTATAAATTTGTGTAATAGATAACAAAACAATTGATGTGTGGTTCTCTCTAGATGTATTAACATTATTGTGTGCCGTCTTGTGATCTGATATTCTTGTGCACTATAAACTTGTGTAATAGATAACAAAACAATTGATGTGTGGTTCTCTCTAGATGTATTAACATTATGGCTGATTGCCAGGATTGTATGGTTTAATTTACATGTGTATCTTGTCTCTTTCAGCCTGGTGCCTAAACATTATAACACAATGGGGGAGTTCAGAGTGCACCATGTACGATTCTTTGAGTATGTACCCAAGGCCATTCACTCACTTGCATATGAGCCAACTCACAAGAAGTTTGCTCTGTCACGGTAAGTGAAAATTGAAATTTAATTATTATAAATGATAGTATGTGTGTTAGTGATCTGATTATTCTCTTTGATGACAACAGCTAATAGACCATTTAGCTGGGTCTTGGAAAGATGGCATGTGAAGTTCACAGTTTTATTCATATTTGTGTTTATTATTATTTAAGCTTAACACAAGTAGAGACAAACAGTTCCCTTCATAGCATGGAATAACAAGTATATGAAAGATTACTGTTGTCCTGTCCTAATTGAAGAGCTATAGTACAAATGTATGTCTTGCAGAGAGCACATAAAACGTATGTAAAATATAACAGGTTTTTTTGGAAGACTGTATCAGAATCATCAAATGCTTGACATCCAATAGCTGATAACTAATTAATCAGTGTGCTCTAGTGGTGTCGTTAAACACAGCAAACTTTATTTTGTCTGATTTCCAGGTCTGATGGTTCTGTAGAAATCTGGAGCATCACTGAAGATTGGTATCAAGAAAAGGTAACTCTGTTCAACTGTTAGAAATTAGAAGAGTTTTCTATGGTAAACTTAAAGATTTTGTATATGATTTTTGAAGCTACAATGTCGGTCAGAAGCTTTAAGAATGTGACAGATAAATCAACATCCACTAAAGGGTTTCGAACCACGGACCCTTTGTATGAGAGTCCAGCACTCTATTAAGCCAATTGGTAACTGAGGCATTAGGAAAACTGAAGCGGATTTCCTCTGATGCCTACGTGTCAGAATTACCGAATGTTTGACACCCAATAGCCTATGATTAATTTTTCATTGTTCTCTGGTGGTGGTGTTAAACAAAACAAACTTTCGGTAACTAATAGGTAAATTCCACAAGCTTTATCAGTGATAGAAATAAGCAGAATTTTCCATTAGTCCACCGGACATGTACATCGATAAATTTACGTATCCAGCAATATTTGTACTTGTCCAAATAAATGTTTTGTTTTATTCAAAGACAAGAACCATATTTTTTATTTCTCCAAATTAAACTGCACTGAACATTTTGACTTGTCCACTGGACAACCACCAATGTACCGTCTGCTTATCCGAGCAGACTTTCACTTGTCAGATAAACAAACAAGTGCTTGTTTTGAACACTGTTTAAATACTAACACCGTTTCATACTCCTTACTGAGGGGAAGCTACATCCCGGAACTGTGGGCCATGGGCAGTTGAACTGTTACAGGTCCTGACTGGGTTATAATTGTAATGTCCTTACTGAGGTGAAG
>JAECMU010131758.1:0-13238 GCA_016106625.1 Dracogyra subfuscus
CATGTACACACCATACCCAAGAGCCACCAACACCAACGCCCTGGGTCCCAAATATTTCCATATCTCCCAAGTTCACGAACCATAACTCGGGGAAAAAGGTAAGTAAATTGTCATGAAAGTCCAACTTGATCTGTAACTAACTAAATCACTCACCTGTAAAACCCTGCCAGGTAGGGAGGTAATAGAGAATTCCGAAGGACACCAGGCCAACAAACCACCATATGTAACTGGTAGACATAGTTTTACACTGTGACATGTACACACCATACCCAAGAGCCACCAACACCAACGCCCTGAGGAGAAGTCAACAGGAGATGTGTTATCACAGATGTGTAATGAAACCGTGGTAATATTTAGTTAGTTTAGAAGTAACTGCCTATTTGTTGAGATACAAAAGCTTTATAATGATTGCAGCCAAGTAAAAGAAATATTCACATACCGGAAATATGAAAAACTGGCTATATGGTGTCAAACAAATGTATATAAATTAATACATTGTATATGAATGATTACAGTGTATGGAGCTGTGGTAAACACAAGTATCACAATTATGTAATTTGATTATTTTAAACTGTCATAAAAATATTTATTCTTACAAAAATGTTCAGATCAACAAAGAACGAATGATGCACATAAAATAAATTTTTTTAAACAAAACATCTATCGTCATGAAGCTAAACAAATGTGAAAACATAAAATTTGATACTCTTAAATATATAATGTGAATCAAAATATATCACCCTATAAGAAAGGGCAAAGTTCCATTTGGTTTGCTTTCAAAAATTAATTAAAAATATGAATTGGTACAGAAATTATAATATGGTCATCAGAAATGGATTTGCTTACCCCCAAGGATAAGGTAGAGGTCCGTTATCGGGATACCCCCGAACGACCCATCTTGTGATGAGAGACACTTCTCCAAAACACCAATATGACAGGAAAAGAAGACTGCCAAACCCGAGTGACGCAGGAAGCCAGTATGGTCGGTCTGCACGTGAAACTGGGGTATCACTTTCTTTAACAGTGTCGTCACCTGTTAAATGTACATGTATTAACACAAAAACAATGATTTTTTAAAATAACTTATAAAAATAACATTAATATGATGATTCTTCTAAATAACCTATGTGTAATAACACAAAAATAATTATTGTTTTATATAACCTAGGAAGATTTATACAATACATGCCTAGAAACAGGAAGTAAAAGATGGCCGGCCTACAGTTAATTTTTTTTAAATAGGTAAAACAAAACAAACTATCGATAAGAAAACAAATATGGCCTGCTGGAAATAAAACACAGGGTGAGGGAAGAGTTTGGGATAGTGTGTCTCTTGAATAATGACCTGCGTCTTTTTGTTTGGTTTTAGAAGGTGAATTTATTTCACCTTGCTAGGTATAAAAATTGACTGTTTTTTACTTTTTGTAGGCCACTATTTGGTGCCCTGCAATATGGTTATTTTACTATTGATGGACCAAACATTAATAAAACTGATACATTGGGACTCTCAAGAAGTAATAGGAAGGAGTGTGTTTCATCACAGATTTCATTTGGAGTCTTCATGAGTGGTGGAGAGTGTTTGTGTTTGTCTATCTATACCATGAGGATAAACGTAAGACCTGCATCATTTTTAAACTTCTGTGAATGTAAGACACAAATTAAAAACATGAAAGAGTATGTGAAAAGTTCATTACAAAATGTTATATATCCATTTACTGGTGCATGAAATAGCACATATCACATAAAGCACATTATTACCCATATGGTTAAAATATCTTTGTACGTATCAAAGTGATACGTCCCATTAGAACGCCAAGTGGGACATAACACTTTGTGATATAACTGATTGGCGCACGTCAGCCTTACATGAATTTCAACCAAACAAGTTGAATGATATAAATCAACGATCAATTATAGGTAATAAACAAGATATTAAACTCACTACCATTTTGCATCATGTTTATGTCCCTTGTGAAATAATTTTCATTGTCACTTACTAAAGCTTGTGACAACTAAAAATTATTTAACTTCAGACATAATCATGATATGAAATGGAATCTTGTTTAATATCCTGTAGGTTTTAAACATTATGTTCAATGGACATAGATGGCTTTTATGATGAAAACTTTATTGTTCTATTTATGAGTTATACTACCATAAAAATACTTCCACTGCTAACATCAAGTTCAGAAAATTGTTGTACATTGCATTTTGGACATGAACTCTTCATATTGTTATTCATGTTCATGTATATACCTGAAATGATCTGGTCAATGGCTGCAATAACCGCCAGTGTGATAATAACTGTGTTAGACTGACTACTCCACCAAGTCGGGACAAATGATGTGAACCAAATACGACTGCAGAGGAACAAGAACAGTCCAAGCATCAAACTCCAGTAGAATTGAGATCTAGGAAACACACAAATATATATCATTACCCATATGGTTAAAAACATCTTACTTTATATCAAAGTGGTAAGTCCCACTATAATGCCAAGTGGGATGTAATATTTCAACTTCACGTGTTGAAAAAAAGTAAGAAATGTTTTATTAACGACGCACTCAACACATTTTATTTACAGTTATATGGTGTCAGACATATGGTTAAGGACCACACTTCATGGGCTACTCTTTCCGATGAGCAGCAAGGGATCTTTTATATGCACCATCCCACAGACAGGATAACACATACCACAGCCTTTAATATACCAGTCATGGTGCACTGGCTGTGACAAGCAATAGCCCAATGGGCCCACCGACGGGGATCGATTCCAGACTGACCGCGCATCGAACGAGCACTGTACCACTGAGCTACGTCCCGCCCCTCACGTGATGACATCATCAACTGGTGCAAGAATATAAACATGATATAAACATGAAGCTTGTTTAATATCCTATAATTACATGGCAATAATAATAAAATACATGTATAAATAATTTATGAAATAAGAATTTGTGATGAAAGAACATTGAAATAAAGGAATGATCTGTTTAATGACACCTCAGAAACTGTCTTCATTCCAGTATCGAAAAGGACACTTCAGTGAAATTGATGATAATTTGTTAAACAAATTTCCTTACATTTTACAATGAAATTACTTTTAAGACTATGAACAGAGTATTTATTTCAAACTTAATATGATGGATTTTGTTACTAATATTCAAATAATAAAGCAGATCATGAGATCTTTTTACACTGTGTTAAACTGCAAACTTGGTGGTTATACATCTATAAGTCACCTTATTCTTTGACTCTGGCTACAGATGCTGACAGCCATCCACAACGATGATATTCCACATCCAGCCGACAGTACAATTAGTCTAGATAGTGTATCTGGAGCCTGAAATGACACTAAACCCACTATAGAGGCCAGACGTAGAAAGCCAAGAACCCATCGGTTGTGTTGAGCGGGAAAGATGCCCGGAATAACGAAGATGATAGGAGTCAACCAGAGAACAGCGAATGCTTCATAGCCCGAGATCTCCAACTCATTAAGTGGGTAGAACCAGATCATCGGTGCCAGAGCCTGGAACAGACTCCAAAACACATAACCTATAAAACAAGAGAAAATAATACAACTTATCATACATAATAGGTAGGGTATTCAATAAAATAAAAGAATGTGATTTATGTTTTCAAGATCGCATACATGTTACCATCCGTTTCCAGGATATGGCAACACTTCCGTTGACTAAAATGAATTTGTTTGACATTCAGCATGTTTATTTATCATGTCAGTGAATTGGAATATATAGTTGATCTGACATAAGACAATTGGGAAAATATAACAAATTCATTTAACATGCAAAGTACTCATGTTTTATTGATAGCACCGACATATCGATGGTAAATTACAAGCCCTAGACTACTTAGAGCCTAGACTAGTAGACAGGGCTGGAGGTTCAGTCATCAATTTAATGCTATTTAGTAACTGTCACTGTTCAGAATAGTTAATATTTGATACTACATTAAGCCAAAAATATAAACAGATACAAACCATTTATTGAATCTCGAATTAACTGCCTCATCACGCCTTGTATAACTTCATATAACAATCTGAAAGAGTATTTGCTGAATATTATACGCAGTTGTCGCCCTTTGATGTGATTACATTACGACCTTTGCGCTTTGACCTCCTTTCTTTTCAGCAATCGTAGTCACTATTGGTTTAGGTTTTGGCTATAATAAAGATCTAAACACTTGCAAAAATCGGCTTATCGTATAATATAGTTATGAAATGTTAAATTCAGTTTTTAAAATTAGATAAAAGATGACAGGACTGCAGTGGGTGCTTGTAGTTCTCCTGTGCGTGAGAAACATTTAGTATTAACTTCCGGTTTTATTTAATTTTAGAGAAAAGGTAAACAATAAATCGTATAACTGAATTATTGTTTTGTAATTTCGGGCACTGTTTTAACCAAATATTTTTGTCATATTGCTGGCCAAAAACGTTTACAATTATGCTTATATAATATGTTTAAAATGATAAATAAATCCGTTGTTTGTCATGTTACGCTTCCAACACGCATTGAGAAAATTATTGGATTATTTAAAACAAATTATGATTGGAACAAAGACATTGTGACTGTCATAGTTAAGGTTTTAACACCTTTGTTAGATTTTACTTTGTTTGGTTACAGCTTGAAATGAAGTGGTTAAAAAGTGGATAATTTTTTTAGAGGACAACGAATCTACACTGTGCATGTAAGTTAAGTATAATAAATTAAATAATAATAAATAAATAAATAATAACCACAGTAGTAATAATAATAATAAAATTACACAAATAGTAATAACTATTTTCCCTTAAAATTGTGAATTTGTTTTGTAATTTTTATTATATAGTTAGTCACAATTAAAATCCAAGACATAAAAATAATGGAGTAGGCCTATGCTGCAATGATAGTATGCTGTTTTTACTATACCGTACTTGATTATATTAATTAAATAACTAACAGAACCCTTTGACAGGCCTTGTGTAACGTGGTGCTTTAATAACATCACACAAAGCATATATTTCTTGGTAATTAAAACATGTAACAGTTTCATTTATCTTTTGTAATATATACTCCATGACCTGTAAAATATTAAAAATATTTTTTGTTTTATAATCATATCTTTATTATATATTATTATATAGTTCTGAACTTCAGGAGATGTACATAATTACTGAAGCCATATAATGGCGAGTCTTCATTCACTGGTTGAAGAGTGTGTGGCAGCACACACACAACACGTGGCTGTGGTGTTTGATTATGGACAGGATGTTTTGATTCTCACCTATGGAGAGATGTGGAAAAGAGCTGTTCTGGTGTGTATCATTACATTTCAATAAACATAGATATGTATTAATTACTTTTATATACAAATTTATAGAACTATAAAATAATTTTTTAATTTAAAATTTTATCATGATACCGATAATTATAAATATTTGGAGATTTAACTTTGAGGCATGCATACATGTCATGATGAAAATATGGTTGATACAAAGTGGCTACAACATTTGGCTAGTAATTTTTTTCTTTAAAGAATTTAAAAAAAATAATTTTGAAGGAAATATTTGACATACATGTAGGCATGTATGATGTATATACATACATTAATAAATATGTATGTATGTATACATGTACATGCAGTCAAATCTGTATATAACATCCACACAAGGGATATGACAAAAGTGTCCATTTTAGACAAGTGACCCTTATATACTGGTTCAAAATTAGAATCCATATATCCATATATTAAAACATATCACAACGGTAGCATTTTTAAACTATTCCCAGACTAGCTTGTTTATGTCATCATTGCCTGTTGCTTTCTTCTGTCAAAATCGGCCAGAACATTAGCTTAATAATTGAATTAATCTGAGAATGTCCTATACCAAAATGATCGGTGATTTTTTGTGCAATTAAATGGCCTTTCTCAAATTTGTTAATAATGTTGATCAATTCTCTGTTCTAATGTTAAAGCAGTTAGATTTTTCGGTGGCATTTTGCATGCAAATGTATTCGTCACAACATTTCACAAACATTGACATTGACTTGCAGAAGATATTTTGTTTAATTGAAGGTTATTACCCATGTGGCATGTATAACTCATTTGTTTATTTCCTGTCACGGCTAATCCATCAGTGGATTATGACTATTGATTACATCTGAATAAGACTATGAGTCATTAAGTAAGCTTAACACGGGACATCTTTAATGACCGCTGCCTTCAGCAGTTCATGTTTATTTACCAATCATGTCTGGCACAAAACAATCAGACACTTAACATAAAACCTCATTTGTTTTGTTTCTCGAGACTAAATAAAGTGACTAGACATACAGATGACATTATGTACAGCCAATGGGAAATCTACTGTTCAGTGAGGATGCTGAGAACCAATCGAATTACACCACCAGTAACTGCATGTCACAGAAATTATTGAGTGCCCGTTTGTTTTTCAATTATGATTAGAGAATTACAATGGAACTTTACTTTGATGAAAAATAAACTTAAAGCTACAGACATGGCCATATAAACACATTTAATTTATAATTTTTAAGATGATTGAAAAGGTAGAGACATAACCAGGGACAAAATTTAAACCAAAAAATGTCTTCACGGTTATCATCTTGTGACCGTTATATAGCAGGTTCAACCTGTAATTTTGGATTAAAAATAGTGACAGCTAGCTGTTATGGACAGCTGGCCATTATTTACAGGTCAAATAAGGAAAGAAATGCATTGGGGGATTTATAGTGGCCGTTATACTAGGCAGGTAACTGTTATTTACAGGTGACCGTTAGACCAGGCTCGATTGTACATACATACATGTATGTACATGTACACATATACATATACGGTGTACTGTACCAATGCCTGAATTTTACCTTTATAGTGGGGCCAATAGCATGATGTTATTGATATATTTGTTTTAAAACTGTATTTGACTTTTATTATATAATATATTGTTTCATTATATGTTGTCAATCACTTTAAGAATTATTGCTTTATATTAAAAGTTTTATGTACCGGTATTTAAAAAAATATATTTTGAGTTTAAGCACTCACATTAATACACATGACATGCTTACACAGCTCTGTCAAAACAGACTGAATTATCTTCTGTTATTAGTTTACTTTATTACGGATGACCATATTAACTTAAGTACATATATACTTACATATCTGTGTGTTATTATATTTTTATATGATGTGCTTGTACATGTTAGTAGTTTTCAAATACTGAATTGTTATTGAAGTACACATGTACGTCACGTCGTGATTTCTAAGCATTTATATTTGAATTATGCCAGTTAAAAAAACCCATCTAATTTTTGCAGATTTCAAAAGTTCTTCAGCACTATGGTGTATCCAATCAGATTGTTGGAATGTGCATTCCACCATCACTGGATTTACCATCTGTTTTCCTCGGGTAAGATACAGACTGCATTTGTACATTTTATTTCATTTGAGCCAGTTTTAACATTTTATATTTAACATTTAGTTTTATTTATTTACATTTTTTTGTTTTGTTTAACATTAAAAAAAGCCTGTATTGGTAAATAATAATCTGAAATAAGATTAAAAACCAATTAAAAGTTAACTTTTAGATATTTTAGATATATATACAAATTTAACTTGGATATACATGCTCTAACCAAAGCTCTAGAGTTATAAATTGTGACTGCATGTCAGTTATGCAACTTTAAATTGGCATGAAAAGCCATTCGGTTATGTGATGATCCATTATCATAAAATCATAAAATTGAAATTTTTGAACTTCATAATCTTGTGTAATATTTTCAGAGTTCTACTCACATCATCAGCTGTTTATCCATTTGAAACAGATGGTCTCGGATTTGTCAAACAGAGCATTCTCAAGATGCATGTTGGTTATCTTTTGATCTACATCAATGTATTAAAGGTGAGAGTGTGTATACTGTATGTATAACCAGACTGAATTAGGAAATAACCATATGGAGTTTTTAGATTTGCGGGTATTATTGTCTATTTTATCCCGGAAATGTTATTTTTGACTGAAGGCGTTAGCCTGAGGTAAAAAATTAAACATCTGCGGGCCTCAAATAGACAATAACACCCGCAAATCTAAAAACTCCATATAGTTATGTCCATTGTAAACTCAATCGTTTTTCACAGAACTGACTGTGTATTTGGTATTTCTTGAAAAAAATACATGGCTATAATCTAACTGTAGACCCTTGAAAAATGATGTAATTAACCAATCACAATACAGAACGTACTCGCCATCAGTTTACAATGCTCATAACTAGTTGTTCTATCTGGAACAGTCTGACAGGGTTGGATTAGTCTTAGAACACTAATAATCATATGGCAACCCCTGCAATTTAGAAAATGTTCAAGGCAAAAAACATGCTATTAAAACCCCACCTTAAACGCACTCTCTCACAGATGGTTGACCTAATTATTGACCTAACAAGGAATTATATGCCAATATATACATTTGATTTGTACATAATTCTGAGAAAAATAATGGCTATTTGGAGAGCAAAGGTGTGACATATTATTTTGAGTCATGTGATGGGTATTCCCCGAATAACCACAGTATCAAAACGATTTACCAAGCTTGTGTTATGAGAACGCTTGACCGTCCTATGCGATGTAGGGTAAATAGAAAAACAACAACAATGAAAATAAGTTAATAAAAAATAATAAAAACATGTACTGAATGATTATAAGCTGACACATTAATTTATTTTAGCAACAGACACATGTTAAACGTTGATAATCCCGACTAGTTCAGCCTTTGCATCTATACATAAATATATCGTTAGTCGTATGTGAACATTCTAAACATCTGGATCACGAACACCTTCATTTCTCACCTTGTAAAATTTATTATTATGCAAAATATGCCATAACAGCTGACTTGGTGTTTATATATGATGTGACTATATATACGAAGGCCGTATATATAGCCTTCGCTATTGAGGGTGGACTATATTCACAGCAAAAATGTATATAGGCGGTAAATAAGTATTTGATTGATCCATACACATGTATTACCGAACCATCTGGAACAGGAGGAATACATACAAAGTACTGTACAAACAGAGCATTTTCTGAATTGGGGTGGGGGGTGGGGTGGGGAGGAGTACATGGATTTAGCGGACCCTTTTGTGTACATTTTCCATAGACATATGAATAGCGTAATATTGCTGTACAGTACTATCAAAATAAATAATAACATAAAAAATTAATAATATATTTTTTATTATTTGCCATGTATATAGCCAGCCCCCATTTGCCAAGTCTATACACAGCAGTCGTTTATTAAAAATTAAAAAATTATAAGGTTGTCGTGTGTGTATATATAGCCTCACCACTACAAGTCTATTTTGCTGCAAAGTTTTAACTTATAAACATGAAGAGTTCTGACTTTAAAAAATTAAGCATGTTATGGAATTCCCTCGTTCATAGTTCAATTAAAATGATTTGGATCATACAGTAACTAGATTTGGTATTCCAAATGAATGTAATTTCCATTTATAATCCATATTTGGAGAAATAAGGCCCACTAAATCCGTGATTGTGTGGAGAACTAACAACTCCACAGTAATCTCCACAGCATTGTTGATTGCCGTGGGCAACATTGCAGGGGCTGTATGGGATGGTATTTCAGGGCTTCTACAATTGCATAAAAATCCACTAGCAATGGGATCAGTGATTTTAAAAATGTACTAACCATGATTAAATATTCACAAACCCTACTTGTGTAGAATGCTCATTTGTCTAGTTGTAGTTGTGAGGGGTGTTAAACATAATGATGTATTAGTGCGTAGGGTGACTTCACCTGACTTGCCCTCTAAGAGTGAGAGCTGGGTGCACGGCTAGATCTGTCACTTACCAAATTCGTGGCTTACTGAGTTTAAAAACAAGTGGCAATTTTTATTATAATTTGGCGAAATAATTTCATGTAATGATTGGTATTTTGTTGGAAAATAACTGAATATTTTAACTTCATAGATTAAATGAATTTGAGTTTGGAGAAACAAAAATCCTTTTATTTATTACTACCCGGTACATACAAAGTGGATTAATTTTGTAAACAGCTATATATTTAAAGGTCCATATTTATGTAGCATCCGTACATAGCTGTTTAAATTTTGTAAATATAACATAACACATATTGTATAGATACAGTGAAACCTCTCAAGACTGGACCCTCTGTAAACTGGAATTCCCTCAAAATCGGACATTTTACCCAGTCCCTTTTTAAAAACCAGGACAGAACTTAACCTCTCTAACATGGATACCTCTTAAAACGGGACATTTGTCTTGGTCCCAAGAATGTCCAGTTTAGAGGGGTTTCACTGTACATGTGCATACACGTATGACAAAAAGGCTTTGTAAATGTAGCCCTAAGTATTCAAAAATGTATTTGTTATTGTTTATTTTAAATAATTTAATGTTTAAAATGTGTAAGTTAGTACTGGTTTGTATATGTTTAATATCTTTTAGAAAGTTAGTTATTTTGTTTTGTAGGAACTAGAAAATATGATAGGATTACTTGGTGGAAAAATTCTACACAGTACTGAGTTGATTGAGTTTGGTTTAGTTCTCATCAACCTGTCCGACATTCAAGTACGTAAGAATTGTGTTGACCTTGCCTACTGTCTGACAACATCAGGAACAACGGCAGAGCCTAAAGTTGTCCGAGTGCCTCACAGCTGCATCCTGCCAAATATTAAACAT
The DNA here is from genome assembly GCA_016106625.1 of Dracogyra subfuscus. Lineage (NCBI taxonomy): Eukaryota > Metazoa > Mollusca > Gastropoda > Neomphalida > Peltospiridae > Dracogyra > Dracogyra subfuscus. The sequence continues at coordinate 10,729 of JAECMU010131758.1, forward strand.
CTCAGGTACCAGATCTTGGTTGCACTTTTCAGTGTTGGAATAGTTTTTGACATACTGTAGATATTTCTTACAGAGAACATCTTATTGAAGATATTACTTCTAGTGATGTTTAAGAGATAGGTTATAACTGAAAATTGATTGGTTGGCTTATATTAAACGGTGCAGAAATAGAAAGTATTTCACAAGCCCGCCGTACCAGAACCAACTAAATTTTATTAGCCTGCAAGAATTTCTACTAGCCTGCCAGCCTATTGAACAATATTACTGTTTAACAATAAGACACACTTCAAAAATGATATATTATTCAGTACCCTTGCTAAGTGACTTGACTCATGCTCATTACCATAATTTATTTCAGATGTCTGTTTGAAGTAACTGCTGAAGATATGACCTTGCTTGCCTCCCCACTGACCTTTGACCCAAGTATTATTGACCTCTTTGTGACCTTGACTTCTGGAGCTACCATATTAATAGTTCCAAATGCAACAAAGCTCTCACCACAACAGTTAATTCACAGTATATCTGAGAAACATAAAACTACCATTCTTCAGGTTGGTTTGAAATTCAAGGTTTTTTTGTTTTTCAGTTTTTTTGTTTGTTTGTTATGTTTTTTTTTTTTTTAAATCACTGTGAGACACACTGTTTATCTAATTGTTTAAAGATTTTTATCTTTTTATTTACTAAAAATAAAGAACAAAACCTAATAAAAATACAGAGCAGTGTATCTGCCAGAAAGATGTTTGTGGGTATGGTGTTATGGAATTGAATGCAACCACAATCAAGGGGGTACTGAGGGCCTCCTCAAGAGAGAAAATGGGTTAAGTTTAGCATTAGGGTTAAGAAAATCATACATTAATGATAAGAGTAATTAATTTTGTTAAAAGGTTAAGTTTAAAAAAAAAATCAATTATTCATATTAAATCTGCATATAATATGAAATTTTCCTTAGCTAATCAGATTTAGTTGTAACATATTAACCAGTATAAATGTGGCAAAAAGTGTCAACGCTAAGTTCACCCAGCCTTTTTTCACTAATGTTTGTGAACTGTTTGGACTGGTTTCCGAAGTGGTCATTTGGTTTAATGTGAAGCACAGAAGCCAGTCTAATGAACTACTGTATAAAGTTACGTCTTTTTTTCTTCTTTCAAGGTGACACCTGCATTGCTATCTAGATTTTCAGCCGGGCAACTAAGAAGCACTTTACTGTCGGCAACATCAGCATTGCGTATCCTTGCCATCGGTGGTGAAAGATTCCCATCACTGCGTGTTGTTAGAAGTATGAGGGCTGAGAATAACAAGACAAAGATTTTCAATCTGTATGGAATCACGGAACTGTCCTGCTGGGCAACGGTCCAAGAAATAACCCCGTTAATTTTTGGGTAAGATCCGAAAATTATATTTTAGTGAAATCAGTAATACAGAGATACCAGAGTAACTGTCAAAAAGAAAAAGAAAAACACGGTCTGTGCATAGCAACAATGGTATTTGTACAGTCATCTATCTACTTCATGACTGGATTTAATTTATTGTTATATTGGATAACACCATCACTTTGCTAACCACATATATTATGACCTATAATTTATTGTTATATTGAATAACAATATCACTTTGCTAACCATATACATTATGACCTATAATGTATTCTTATATTGGATAACAATATCACTTTGCTAACCACATTTATTATGACCTATAATACTTTTGACATATACTAAATGCCTATTAATGTGTTAATTTTAATGTGTATATGTGTATTAACTCAGCAGGACTAAATTAAAAACAAAGAAATTGGTAGTTTAGTCTTTCATGCTGGAAAATATCAGGAGAGTGATACATCATACTTGCCTCATAGTGATTAAGTGATTAACGTTCTACAGGAGTATAGAACGCATATTGACAAAAAGATGTTTTGAATAGCACAAACAAAATGTAAATGATTCTGCCTTACACTTAATAATAATAATATGTAAGTAATGTATCTAATATTAGGTCTGGCCGGGTTAAACAAGCTTCTGTTCAAACACCCAGGGGAAGGTGAACTATTACAGTGTAGATGATAAAAAATATCCATGTGAAATTAAGATGTGATTAGGTGTCCACCATGACCATGCACCTCAGATGTGAAGGACTGGTGGTTATAAGAATAACTTCTACTTCCTGTACGTATCACATATTGTTTCAGAAATATAAAAAATAGGTACCCGATACCCTGTCTATGCTGGGGAAGTCTTTGAATTTTGTTTTATTTTAATAAGTCACATATTAGATACAGTGTGTGCTGTACTTCATATAGCATACCATTGCTATCTTTTGGTGAGCAGAAATGTTCACCAAATTATCTATTACCGTATATTGCCATGTATTAGCCGACTTTTGAAGACTAGAAACACTTTCCAAAAGAAGGGGGTCGGCTTATACACGGAGGCAACAAATTAGCGCATATATTTCCGATCGAAAATACTCGCGACATGACTTATAAATTTTGATCAGACCCGGACTTATAAATT
>JAECMU010131772.1:0-14229 GCA_016106625.1 Dracogyra subfuscus
TGCTGGTACAAGGTGTAGAGGGAGATTCATGTTCTTCTTACTGCTGGTACAAGGTGTAGAGAGAGATTCATGTTCTACTTACTGCTGGTACAAGGTGTAGAGGGAGATTCATGTTCTACTTACTGCTGATACAAGGTTTAGAGGGAGATTCATGTTCTACTTACTGCTGGTACAAGCTGTAGAGTGAGATTCATGTTCTACTTACTGCTGGTACAAGGAGTAGAGGGAGATTCATGTTCTACTTACTGCTGGTACGAGGTGTAGAGTGAGATTCATGTTCTACTTACTGCTGGTACAAGGTGTAGAGAGAGATTCATGTTCTACTTACTGCTGGTACAAGGTGTAGAGTGAGATTCATGTTCTACTTACGGCTGGTACAAACTGTAGAGTGAGATTCATGTTCTACTTACTTCTGGTGCAAGGTGTAGAGGAAGATTCATGTTCTACTTACTGCTGGTACAAGGTGTAGAGTGAGATTCATGTTCTTCTTACTGCTGGTACAAAATGTAGAGGGAGATTCATGTTCTACTTACTGCTGGTACAAGATGTAGAAGGAGATCCATGTTCTACTTACTTCTGGACAAGATATAGAGGGAGATTCATGTTCTACTTACTGCTGGTACAAGGTGCAGAGGGAGATTCATGTTCTACTTACTTCTGGACAAAATGTAGAGGGAGATTCATGTTCTACTTACTTCTGGTACAAAGTGTAGAGGGAAATTCATGTTCTACTTACTGCTGGTACAAGACGTAGAGGAAGATCCATGTTCTACTTACTTCTGGACAAGATATAGAGAGATTCATGTTCTACTTACTGCTGGTACAAGGTGCAGAGGGAGATTAATGTTCTACTTACTTCTGGTACAAAATGTAGAGTGAGATTCATGTTCTACTTACTGCTGGTACAAGGTGTAGAGGGAGATTCATGTTCTACTTACTGCTGGTACAAGGTGTAGAGTGAGATTCATGTTCTACTTACTGCTGGTACAAGGTGTAGAGTGAGATTCATGTTCTACTTACTGCTGGTACAAGGTGTAGAGGGAGATTCATGTTCTACTTACTGCTGGTACAAGGTGTAGAGTGAGACTGTGTTGTCGTGGTCATCCTTCTCCTCGTAGTAGTAGATAATCCATGACACACGGTATGGCCACTGTTCTATGATGTTAATCCAAGCCATCAGTCGGTGCCAGACAAACTCAATATTGTAGGCTCGCAATAGTCGGGCTACAAATAAAAGAATCAGTCAGATAATAATAAAAAGAACACCCGTTACCAGTATTTAACCACATATGGCCAATTTGTTTTAGTGTAGGTAAACATATATATATAAACGAGTATGGACAAACGTATGTCACAGTGATCTAGTTGTGCATCACCATTTTCATGGAAACTGTTTGGGAAAGGTAGGTGGATATGTTTACAGAATTTAGTGACAGGACACAATATTGCATGAGAACCATACCTCTGTTTGCGTTTTGGTTACACAACTTTAAAATCACAATGAACCGCAGTGAACAATTAATTTCCAAAAATAAAAGTACCCTATCAGAAATCAAATAGAAAATCAATTTTTAATACATTTAAAGCACCAATGTAACATATAATTGTAGTTCAAGTGTTTTACAATTAGGTAGGTCTAACTCATCGGTTACTAGAAGTATATTCACGTAACCGAACAATCAGTTACCTAAGTAAAACCCATGTGAACTGACTGCCGGTTACCCAAGATTTTGGAATATTGTCCTGTGCAATGAGATGTATTTTTGAAATGTATGAATATTAGGCAGAGGTGGAGGTGACTATAGCCACCCAAAATCTCTGCCAGCTGCTTACTAATGAAGACTGCCAAGGGAGAGTAATAGTTTTTGGCACCAGTCCTTTTGTAGTCTCAAGAATCTGAGCTTTAGCCCAATTGATAAAGCACTCCCCTGATGCATAGTCAGTCTAAGATCAACCCTGTTAGTGGATCCACTGGACTATTCTTCATGCCAGCCAGTGCATCAAAATGTATGGTGCATGTAACAAATTCCTTACTACTAATGGAAAAATGTAGCGAGGTTTCTACTCTAAAACTATACGTCAAATTATCAAATGTCTGACATCCAGTAGCTGATGATTAAAAAATCAATGTGCACAAGTGGTGTTGTTTCAACAAAACAAACTTTAGCTTTTTAACTTACCTAATGGTGGATGTACATTTTAACGTGTCAGGGAATCCTGCACAAATATGTACCTACTCTACATAAGAAACAAGACCCTTTTAACACCACTACAGACAAACATACATACATAAAGACAGACAGACACAAAGACAGAGACAGACACACACAAAGACAAACAGACACAGAGACAGACACATACAAAGACAGACATACACAAAGACAAACAAACACAAAGACAAACAAGACACAGAGACAAACCTGTCACAGCCACAATATTCATAAGTCGTTTCATACTCCGAGGATTGATATCACTGAAGTAGTCGTTTCGGATGACCGTGTGAGACAGGTCAAATGATGACGCACTCACAAACGGTTGAATACTGGAAACGCTGCCATGTCGACTGGATCGCGCGAGTCTCTTGATGTACTTGTTCTCAGCACCACCTGCTGACATTGTCGAGTCTTGATGCTGGTAGGATTTCTGTTAAACAAACATGATTTGTAAAGTAAATATTCGGTTAAAAACTACTTACTGTGTGTTACTGTGTAATGGTTCCACCTAGCATCTGGAAAATGGGAGTCATCATGACTCACAGGGTTTTATTTTGGGTGTCATGCATTCAAAAATGGGAGTCATCTATGATATATTTTTTAAATTGCATAATTAGCTAATAACTGTCTTATTGATTATATTACATGCATATATTATATCCACTATTTTATCTGTATAATACATATACACGTATATCCATTGTTTTTCTTCTTGTAAAAAATTTAGCACTTTTTTCTGTCTTTTTATGCACCCTTTGTATGCATTTAATATGATTTGACTGCAATTTTTAATTAATCAATCAATTGATTAAAGTAAATGTTTGTGAAAAAGATTGAATAAACTGAAAAGACAGAAAAAGAAAAGAAAAGAAATCGAATTAAAATACACCACTAAATAACAATTGTATGTGAACATATGTTAGTATGGAGTTTAACACCAATGATTTTAGTGGGTTAATTAAGTACGGTAGGGTTTCATCTCTCCATTACTGAAAAATAATGGAGCTTTCCTCTCTAAGACTATATGTCAAACTTACCAAATGTTTGGCATCCAGTAGCTGATGATTAATAAATCAGTGTGCTCTAGTGGTTTTATTAAACAAAATAAAAGTTTGTTTTGTTTAATGACACCACTAGAGCACAATGATTTATTAATCCTCGGCTGTTGGATGTCAAACATTTAGTATTTTAATATTTACTTTGAGGAAGGAAACCTTCTACATGTTTCCATTTCTTTTATATGCACCATCCCATTGCCTTTGATATACCAGTCATGGTGTACTGGCTGGAATGAGCAATAGCCCAATGAGCTCCCGACGAGGATAGTGGAACAGTTTAACATACCCATGTCCAATTAAGGTTCAGGCATGCCCACCCCTAATCCGGCCCCTGACATAGCCAGTGACAGATTTCGGGGCAGGAGGAACCGACGAGGATAGATTCCAAACCAATCATGTATCAAGCGAGCACTTTACCACTGGGTTACGTCTCAGCCCCTGCTCTGTCTGAGATACTCACCTTGACAGTAGAGCTTGTGGAGTCCGAGTGCTGTCGCTCCACACTCTCCATCCTCTGTATCCTCGAGCCCTGAGCCTGCAGATAGAATGGCAGCTGCACCACATTGCGGAGGTAGTCGTACCCGTTGATGTTAGAGTCATGTACGGAAGACATCAGATTCTGTTCAATGCCTTTTATGATGATATGCGGATCCACGGCAAGAATGGTAATGAATGGAGAATTATCCTCGGCAAACAATGCATTCACAGTGTCTAGTACCTGAATGGAAAAAATAAGTTCAGCAAGCATTCTAAGATTCCTGCTAATTGAAAAGCAAAACATGTCACATACTGGGCCCAACAGATTGTTACGGGGATGTAATATAAGAATATGAAGAAAACTTTAATTGTTTTCTCTTTTATAGAGATATTACCTGTCCTCAAACAAAGTTCAATTCCACCCACCCACACAAGTGGACTGGTCAACATCCCAACGGAATAATGGGATGGCCTAAATGTTCTACAGCATGCTCCCTTGTAGTTCTGTTCATGTGACTATAGCTTCCTTCTTTTTCACTGAGCGCATCACAATGATGACAGGAAGCGGGGAGGTACAGGAGGGTATAAACCCTTGAGGACAGATATAAAAGAGAAAACACTTAAAAGTTTTCTTCATTTCTTTTCAATATTACTTGTCCTCAAACAAAGTGCAGCATTTGACAGATGGTTCCCACAAAATCCCAAGACTGGAGGGAGACTTCTCAGTGGAAGAATATTGAAAAGAAATAACATTTCTAAGAGGGTGATAGTGCATTTGCATCCATACCTTTAAAAATTCAGCACCTTCCCTGAAACTCATAAGCACTTGCATGCAGCCCAGCTAAGCAAAATCAAAATGTATTAGTTTCAGTAAGAGTGCCTAGACTGGATGTGTGTGATGTATGTGTTTACTAAACACATGTGGCCAGCCGCAATGAAATCAATTGTATATGCCCATAACACAAACTGTAGACACATCAGAAGCAACAGTCAGCCAGTCTTCATGATCCTTAAGCATTTCCTGTAGAACTTTATCTTGCTCACAGCTGTAGAGCCCGTCTATGAACTAATTATAACTAATGCTCAATAATGGAATTGCAACCAACTCCCAACATTAGACTCGGCTGGGAGGGGGGAGGGGAAGTAGTGAGAAAGACAGCAAACAAAATCCGACCAAAGCCTCACCTGTAGAAATATATCTTGCTCACACCTCTCGAGTCTTTCTACAAACTACGCGAGTCTTTCTACAAACTAATTATAACCAATGATCAATGAAGGAATTGCAACCAATTCCCAACATTAGACTTGGGTAGGAGTAGGGGAAGTAGTGGTAAAGACAGCAAACAAAATCTTACCAAAGCCTTACCATCTACGAACTAATTGTAACCAATAATCAATGATGAAATTGCAACCAATTCCCAATACCAGACTCAAACGTGTGTGTGGAGGGCTATTGGGGAAGACAGCAAACAAATTCCCACCTAAGATTTACCTGTAGAACTTTATCTTGCTCACAGCTGTCGAGCCCGTCGACGATGATGACGAGTCGCGTCTGCTTGTTGGTGAAGAAGTCCATGCAGTTGACCATCTGACTCATGAGATCGACCTCCTCCTTCAGCTTCTCCATGAAGCCGTCCATCTTGAGCACCGTAATTTGATTGGAGAACCTGAGGACACGCGCCTTCTGGGACACGATAATTGCAGCCAGGGCCTGCACCAGCAGGAACATGTTGCTGATCAGTGTCAGGCCGATTATTGAGGCGAAGGTGATGAGCACAGCATTGACAGCAGTGTTTCCAGACAGGCCGAACACACAGACTACAGCGATACCCACAGCCAGGACGAGTAGGAAGAGAATGACAAAAATGAAGTATGGAATGCAGCAGAGAGTCTTAAACATGTTTTTCTTGTATTCTGAAAAACAATAAGAAAAAACATTGCACTGGACTTTATAAGGAAATATACTGCTTATCAGTCTTTTAAACATGTGTTTCTTGTATTCTGAAAAGATAACAAGATAAACATTGCAATGTTCTTTACAAGGAAATTACAGGTTTATTTGTATAAATAATTATTTTATAGCAATTGTTCAAAATAAAAGCAATAATTTTCCGTTGGTTCCAAGTAAAAAGTGTGTTATAAATGTCCATGTAATCCATAATCCCTGTAAAGAGTGTTACTTTCAAATGGAGGCTTAAACACTCTGAAGAGTCTGGTAACCAGCATGCTGTATTCAGATTCCACTGCATCACACAGAGTGGCAATAGTCGCAGCCAAATACTTCTCACCTCCCACACTGGTCAGACGGGTACATTCAGAAAACAAAAACCTGAAAGTAACAAATATTTAATGTATTCTATAGTCTCTTTTTAACTATTTCCGTACAAAGTTATGCATATATTCTCATATACTATCATGCACCATAGTACCCAAGATTTCATTATTTTCATCCAAATTTTGATATAAAACATTTCCAAAGTTTTATTCTAACTTAATATAAAAAAATGTTTTATCAAACTTTCAATGTCAAATCAAACTTCAGAGTTAACTACTCAAAGAACAATTGAAACAGGAGTCTTACCTGACATAAAATACTGTTCCCATTTCAGCCATTTTCTTAAACTCTTGTTTCTGTTGTTGGTTACAGAACAGTGTCTGTAGTAATAGTGTCAAAATCTGCAGTTTCCGACCCAGAGCTCGACTCAGCTGAACTATCCAGTTGATATCATACCGCTGTGCACAAAATGATATAACTCCTAAAAAAGAAAAATCAAAGTAATCATTTCTTACTTGACATGTTTATTAAACCAAAAGACAAATTTATTTTACGACTGTTTCACATATCAACATTATTACCAATTTTATCAATTCTTTTAACATTAATGCTGTGTTTAAGTGTGCTCATAATTACTGTTTAAACGATTTCCGATTTTAAAATAGTGTCCAAAATGCTCCTGACCTCATATTTCTTGGAAAGAAAAAAAGCTAACTGAACAATCACCACTTTATTAATTCAGAAGGAAAATGGCAACAAACTGCTTCTCTGAAATATGTTTTGATGATTAAAGATGTTCCACTGAACAATATCACTGGTGCAAAAATGGTGGGACACTACTTAATACTTTTTTTTACATTATTTATTAAGGAAAATGATGTAATTCTTAATTTACTCAAATATCAAACATTTGAGTCAACAAAATAAGAAAATATACAATTTAACTGGAGGTGTAGCAAAATTATTTTCAAAAAGATTTATGATTACTTTTAAAAGATGCATTGTTTAGCTTGATTTCTAAGGGGAAGACATTGTTGTTGGCTATTTTGATAACTTTCTTACAAGTGCACTTGAATAAGTTGTAATTATGAGCACACACAAACACAAACACAGTATTAACACACGATCGCCATTATTTTTCAGCTCTATTTGGTCAAACTCAGACCTGGTTGTACATTTTGCAAAGCTGTTTCAACAACTGACATACAGAATACAATTTTATACCTAGGAAAGCATATTCAGGGACAAAGAGACCAAATCCGACACCAAGTCCCACTTCAAATCGCACCGTGAGCCCCAACACCTCACCAATGATGACGTTGATCATGAGGAGAAAGAGGAACAAAACCCATGTAAATGTGAACGATTCTTGAACATTCTGCATCGTAAATGATTTCATCTCATCTGAAATATATAAAAGCACTGTTGGTTATATAATGCTACTCAGTTGTAAACTTGTTAAAAGACATGTTGTTAGACTTAATAAAGTTAAAGTTTGCTTTGTTTTATAACACCACTAGAGTACACTGATTTATTAATCATTAGTCATAGAGAAAGCCTACAACATTTTTCCCATTAGTAGCAATGGATCTTTTATATGCACCATCCTACAGACAGGACAGCATGTATCAAGGCCTTTGATATACCAGTCATGGTGCACTGGCTGGAACGGGAAATAGCCCAATGAGCCCAACCCTGTTAGCACATAATGTTTTGTTTTTTGTTTAATGATGCACTCAACACATTTTAATTACTGTTATATCAGCGTCGGACATATGATTATGTCGAGAAAAAAACCCAGTGGTTAGCTGACGGGGATCGATCCTAGACCGACCACGCATCAGGCAGGCACTGTACCACTGGGCTATGCTGCCCGCTGTGTTAGCACATAAATGTTGACTATTCTACATAGATGGATGAATAAAAGACGTCATTACAACGACCATGTTCGTTCTTGGGTCACTTTGTCATATCAAAATTTCTGGTGTATCGATTTGTCATGAGTTATCTCCATTGTCAAAATAATGTATAAAAAATACTAATTAATATTAACTGATGACTGAATAGCATTTAAATAATTAGTACATTGCAGTTATTATTAAAAACAACAAATCAATGTACATACATTAAATATGTTTTTACAAAACCATTATTAAATATATTAAACAAGGCACATTCACCGTCAGTCTAATCATTGTATGGTACCTGTTAAATTTACAAAATATCATGATAATAGAAGATTTTATTGTTCGAAGTTAATCCTTTAATTGGTTAACTAAAAGCTTATTTGCAAAAGCAATAAATGTCAACAGATTTTGCAGCCATCGGTAGCCCAGACAGTCGGCTCACTACAAGATCAAGGATTCTAAGTGGCTGTGTGTGTACTGCCAACATGCTACGGTACATCTGTGATTATGTAATGTCATTATAAAGAGGTCTTTTCAGACACTGGATGCACATTTGTTCCCAAGTTGCTCTGTCGGTGTCAGAAGGTGTGAATTCTGGTGTAATGAACAGAATAACACTGACACACATTTGTTCCCGACAACTTGTGGTCGGATGGTGTAAATGTTGTAGAAATGATGGTTGTTGTAATGAGGTCTGACTACTTTAAAGAGAGTGGGTACGGGAAGAAATTTGTCCAAATGCAAATGTTTTTGGTTGAGGTTTTTTTTACATGGCCATAAAGAACAATATAAAATATGTATCACAAAACAATACTCTACAGTAATTACCTTGCACAAAATATTTAATGTTAGATCTAAACCAAATGTACTTTATTCTGAGGTACAATTTATTTTTAATATATGAAGATAAATGCCAGAAAGAAATTTTGGGGTATGGCGCTATGAAATTTAATGCAACCATAGTTAGAAGGGGGTATAGGGGGCATCCCCAGAAAGAAAGAAAAAGGTTTAGGGTTGGGGTATAAGAAAATCATATAGTAATGAAAAAAGTAATTAAGTTTATCAAAAGGTCAACTTAAAAAAACACCTCTGCAAAATTGTTTGCGTATGGCACCATACCCATTTTACAATTTGGAAGTAGCCCTGTTTTTAAATAGTAGTGTGGAATCAATCTCAATATGTTCTTTCTAAATTGAAGGACTACACAATCAAGCCTCTTGACTCAATACATTAAAACTACTGACCTGTAAGTCTTCCCAGCAAGAAGGACTTGCCACTGCCCCACTTGGCATACAGCCCCACCGTGATGGGTGTAACCAGTGCCGGATCACTGAGAATGTCGGCCAGTGCACAGCTGTAGATCTCATAACCCAGCAGGTTCTCGGCATCGCTCGAGTTCAAGCTTCCTACAGGTTAAAACAAATCATTGTAAGTTTTAATTACTTTTTGTACTTATATCCACTTACAGTTCAATCACACATTATTTCTACATTCAAACAGACTTTAAAAAATGTTAGGACTAGATATTAGATTAAATGCTCTCTTTTTTCTTTGAGGGGGAAGAGATAATTTAAGAGCTTGGATTCTGATCATTTTAATTTATGGGAATATTACAGAAATTAATTTCACTAACTTCCACTTAAAAATTATAGCCATTTTCATTTTCTAACGTGTGCAGATTTAAAAGTAAGTCAAACAAATATTTAAATAGTCTTTTAAACTAAAATGTCAAGTGTAAATAATCAATAAATATAACTACATAACATAAACAGTTTTAAAGAAATAAACTTAAAGGTTTGTTTTGTTTAACAACACTAGAGCACACTGATTCATTAAACATTGGCTATTGGATGTCAAACATTTAGTAACTTTTACATATAGTCTTAAAAAGGAAACCAGCTAAACAATTTCCATAATTAGCAAGGAATCTTTTATAAGCACCATCTCAGATGGGACAGCACATACCATGGCCTTTGATATACCAGTTATAAACAAAGTTTTAAAGAAAATAAAGACTTATGTTGTTACGAGGAACTCACTATGTCCAAATATCTGAGCGAGCACTCCACGGGGATGATAGTTGTCCATCATGTAAGGTGTTTCACCACTCTTGTTAGCGCGGTACAGCAGTCGGCCATTTTTTGGGTTACGAAGCAGTAACTCAGTGATCTTTTTGTTACGGGCTCGAATAGCTATATGCAGTGCAGTATCACCAGTCTAAAAATCAAGCATATTAAATTTTAGAGCTACAGGGGACAATATTTCAAAATCTTAGGTAACTGGAAGTCTGTTTACTTACATGTAGGTAACCTATGATACAAACTTTTAATAAATAATGTATTGACAAAATGTTTTTGAGCTTTTCAGTGGCAATTTTGGCTATAATAGCAATGTATTAAAATTTTATATACTTTTCAATAACTAAATAATCAGAATGTTTCTTTATAATATAGGTGTATGTACTTCTTTTGCCACCTTTTATTAATATTTAATCCATATATAACAGTTTGCCTTGTCATCAATTAGATTAAAATAATTTTCAATCAATCTTCCAAAGCTGGCACTTTCGAGGTCAACAATTTTAAAAGTTTAAAGGTATGTCATCCTGTTAACACAGTGTATGATACTTCAGGTTAAAACTTACCATTTATATCTTAGAATAATGATTAATGTACATCTAGCAACTCCTGCAATTTAGTAAATGTCCACAGCAAAATAAATGTCATGGGGAAAAAACAATCAAATATAGTCAAAAACAAAACGAAGTGCCGCAGAGAATTAAAAACTGCAGTAATCGTCACAGCACTGTTGTCTGCCCTGGCAATCGCAGCACCGAGTTGTATCAAATGTGTTTTTAGTTTTGACATAACTGATTGATGCACAGCTACATTTTAGTGATATTAGATTTTTGCAAGTCCTATTAAGAAGATGGAAATGTTTTATTTAACGACACACTCAACACATTTTATTAACGGTTATATGGTGTCAGACATATGATTAAAGACCACAAAGATATTGCGAGAAAACCTGCTATTGCCACTTCATGGCCTACTCTTTTCAATTAGCAGCAAGGCATCTTATATATGCACCATCTCAAAGACAGGATAGTACATACCACAGCCTTTGTTATACCAGTTGTGGAGCACTGGCTGGAACAAGAAATAGCCAAATGGGCCCATTAACATACTGTTAAGAATATGTACAGCATTACCAGGATGTTTGACATCTCAGACCATATTCACTTCATTTAAACATTTACTCATCTCCAGATGAAATTAGAATAATGATGGTTTGAAAGTACTAGACATATAGATTATACACTCAGACATAAATGTTACATATTTATATGTAAAAACAATTACTATAAAAGCAAAATAAAGAGCTGTTTTAACTGAAAAAACTCTTCAGTGTTTTAAAAGAACGAATGACCATTAAGAAAAATAATTAAAACAAAAACATTACCTTATCACAGGCCGACACCCTCGAACCCTTGTCAAGAAGCAGTTTGACACATTCTTCATTTCGACTCCTCACGGCTCGTAAGAGAGGGGTAACACCATCCTGAGGAACACAAAACACACCATGAAGAAGACTTTTGTTCTGTTTAACGACTCCACTAGAGTGCATTGATTTATTGAATATCAGCTATTGGATGTCAAACATACGGTCATTTTAACACAGTCACAGAGAAGAAACCTACTAAATTTGTCCATTAGTAGCAAAGGATGTTTTATATGCACCATCCAACAGACAGGATAGCATATACCATGGTATTTGATATATCAGTTGTGGTACACTGGCTAGAACATTACTAAATAATGCATTTGACTGATTTTTTTAAAGATGTTGTAATTAAAAATATGTATATCATTAGTATACCAGACATGTTGCACTGGCTGGAACAAGAAATACCAACGAGGATCAATCCCAAACTGACCGTGTATCAAGCGAGCACTTTACCACTGGGCTACGTTCTGATCCCAGACACCATGAAATAGAAACAACAAATTCTACCAGTTCAAGGTAATAAAAAATAGATATATTTACACAACAAAAAATGGTGTATTTTTTCACTATGCATAAAATTTTTTTAATTATTATTTTAATTTTAATGACTAATTGTCTTTATATGTAACTTATTATTTGTACATGATTTTATTACCTAAATTGCCAGGTAATAAACAAATATGTTTTGCATAAACAATAATAAACCAAAAGGAGGATTTATTTTTTAGAATTCTGAAATGGAATTTAATATGTTATTATTATATATATCAAAGATAAAACCTTTTATTTAAAACTCTTCAAGTTAATAGCATAACTGGACGTTTTACTCTACAAAACCTGTCATAGAATAACCAGTATTTTTTCATATTTATTTTTATATTTTCTCAAAACAAATAGCCAAATTTGAATCATTATACTTTTTTTTAATAAATATTTTCTTTCAAAATTGTACTATAATTGTTTTAGCTTTTGTTTCAGAAATTTCATACAGCAGAATAATCACATAATAATCTGAGACAAACCTTTGTGCTGAGTTCAAGGTCAGGGTCACTATCCAGCAGTAATCTGGTTATTTCTGTATAACCCTTCTCCACAGACCAGTATAAAGCAGTCTTACCTTCCTGAAAATAAAACAGAACTTTTCAAAATCATTTATTCTAACATGATTATGCATTAAATTGCATGCAGTCAACATTTAAACTTTGAACCATCCTTAAAGGAGGGGACAATTAAGGCGTTTGGCCTGGTATGCATAGTCAATGATATATACTGCACATTATTGCTTAATATCAGTAAGTATAAACATAAAGTTAATTAATAAAATGCTAGAATGTGAGGGTTATTATATATAATGGGTGCAGCCATTTTGCACAATCTCAATGAATACGCCCTCTGGTGAGCTGGTGGTTACGTAATACTTAATGTGATAAAAGCGAAGTGCCTTGTCATAAATTAGAGCATTTGTTCACACTGAGCATAGAGGTGTTTGATGAAGCTGAAGTCACTTTGTCCCAAGCTATACCAATGGAAGTCACAAAAATGAAACAAAAAATCCCAGTTAGCAGGAATAATCAGAGTTTTTTAATCAACTCTAAACTTAAACGTTTTCATTTGTTACAGTGTTACATGTGTTGGTGGTCTGGTATGCATCTTTCCAACACATAAGGTTCAAGTTGGAGTTTAGTCTCCCTTTAAAGAGACAATCTGATACTACATGTTTTCAGCCAACAGTGCCTTTTTAAAAACCATTGTCCATGAATACAATGCATATTCCATCATGCTAATTTCTGTAGCAAGTCTTTCTTTATTTTACTTTGGAATCCCATTTTGTTTTTTTTCACATGTATAAAATGTTTAGGAGCTAAAATTCAAATTTGTTGGTTATATTGCCACTGCTATATTGAAAGCATATTCACTATGCAAGTTTCTTTGTTAAAAAGGCTCGATGAATTGAAAACATCTGACAAAAGCAGCAAACTCAGGTTTCTATAGAAGACTGGGTTTCTTGGAATTGAAAAACAATTTCAGTATTATGTTTAAAAAACCCACTTTTTCTAAAAGACAGAGTTCTCAGTCCATGTTAGCTTGTATCAATTTATTTCATTTCATTTCAAATTCATTTTCGTGCTTATATCCAAGTGAGGTTCAAGTATGCTGTCCTGGGCACACACCTAAGCTATCTGGGCTGTCTGTACAGAAGTGGGTTATGTTGTTAGTGAGAGAGAAAAGAAGATGGGGTAGTGTTCTTACACTTTCCCATTAAGTAGTTAAAATTAGCTACCAGCCTTATATACGATGGCTTAATCACAACACCACTGAGGCCAATGCTAGTATCACATAGGCGTCAGAAACGGGGGGCCAGGGGGGCACTGGCCCCCCCAACTCGAAAACTGGGGGGCCAAATTTTCTTTGGCCCACTTGTTTAAAAACTCGCATTTAGTTGGTGGTCCCCCCAGTCGCTGCCATCTTCCAATGCTTATGTATCAATTAAAAGACTAATGATGCAGATGGCTCCTTTAAAAAGATGTTAAGAAACAACAAACTGTACATACCGACCCTGCAACGTCAACATCTACATATTTGTTGAGAAGAACTTTAACAATCTCTGTATGTCCACCCTTCACAGCATGGATGAGGATTGTGTCTCCTGCCTAAAAAAGAAAAGGAAAAAATAATATTTCAAGTTTATTCCTATACAAATAACATTATTAATTTAAATCAGTTATTCACATATATCGGTTCAGCCAATTCCATCTTTCCTATTCTTTCATGTGCTTGTCGAACAATTTGTC
>JAECMU010131773.1:0-14433 GCA_016106625.1 Dracogyra subfuscus
TTTAGATTTTTACTCAAAGTGATGCCAACATGTTTTATACAATTTGTGATAGATATTTGTTTACTGTATAGAAAAAAGGGTGGATCCGCCTCTCTACAGAAATTAATCATTTGACTTTTAAGCGATGAGAATATGAATCGCCATTTTAAGCTATATTGTTCACAGATCAATAGCATATCTTGCATATTGCTTGATGTAGGAGAAATAATAGCTATATCGTCTGCTTGTGTGGGGCAAGATATGTGAACATCAAGTATCATAGTTCCTTTCTTTGATCGGCTTAACTTGTTTAGCAGTTCATTTATGTATAAAACATATAGTTTAGGAGAAATAATACTGCCTTGACATAACCCCTTTGTTGCCTGAAATACTGTGAGTATATATTGTTTACAAAAACACACGATTTGGCATTGCTATATATCCTGTTCAAAATAAGCCAGACTTTAGGAGGAATTCCTATTTCTGATAGTTTATATAGCAAACCTGCATGCCAGACAGTATCGAAGGCTTTTGAACTATCCAGAAATGCGACACAAGTGCCGTCGCTGCGTTCCTTATAGTGATTTAATGTTTCTTGTAACACAAATGAAGCATCGATGCTTGACAGGCCTTTTTGGAATCCACATTGATGATTATTCGGGTAATCAGCCGATGAGACTAGCTGTGGCATTAATGATTCTTAAACTTTCTCAAAAATCTTAAAAACTACAGATAAAAGAGTAATCCCTCTGTATGAATCTGGATTTAATTTGGACTTATTGTGACCTTTGTAAAGGCATACTAAGACACCGCGATGCCATTCGTCAGGAATATACCCATTGTTAATTATTAGTGAAAATAACCTTGATAGACAGAAGAAAAGCTATTCACCTCCATATTTAATATGTTCATAAAATATTCCATCTAGGCCACATGACTTATTATTTGGAAGCTTTGAGCATATATTTCTAACTAAATTCGGTGAAATATCAAAGTTTTCATCTGATCTTAGTGCATCAGCTTTAAGTGCCGACACCTTGGCTTCCAAGCTTGGTTTAAAGTTATCATCAAAATTCGCGTCTGTTGTGTCACTAAACACTTTGCAAAAATGATTAGCCATAGAGTTACAAATGTCTACCGGATGAGTAATAACTTTCGTATCGACCATGAGGGACATAATTGAGCTACTTTTTTATTATTACGAAGGGTGGTCCATAGAGTCTTCTGGTCAACATCACAGGCTTCGTCTAATGAATTATAAAAATCCCTTTCATATTTCAAATATGCGTTTTGGAGAGTCATACGAAATGCATCTTTTGCTTTTTTGTACAACCTAAACGTGTCGAATTGCATACCACGTGGTCTACCTTCAGCTAACCAAAGACTTCTGCGATATGACATTTCTACATGACATTCTTTAACTGCACAAGACCAATATGGCTTCGAATGTGTGTTATATTTTGAACAAGGAATGGTTTCCTTGGCTGCTTCAGTTAATACATGTATTATCTTATTGTAAAATTTAAAAATATCAGATGCTGATGCACTCTTGCTTGGGATATGTATTGGCCATAGCATGTGAGAAATGGCGAAAGTATAGTCTTTAAACAGATTATGGCGTCTTGCCTTTTCCCAAGAAGGTTTTTCTGGTGGGATGTTTTGTGCCTCTATAGAATCATTGACTAAAATTGAACATATTACTGGTTTATGATCAGATATCAAAAGCTCACAGTCGTCTTTGACTAATGCTTTTTGAATATAGGGGATTAAATAATCAGGTATTAGAATGTGATCTATAGCTGAGGAAGGACCTCCAGTATGAGATTCATAGGTATGAGACGGACCTTTACAAAAAGGTTGAACATTGATTGATACCAAGTTATGTCTACTAACAAATGTATGGAAGATATCACTTCTTCTGTTTTTAACAAATCGGGTCACATTAAGATCACCAATAATAATAACAGTTCCTTTTGGACTATAGGCAATGTACAGTTCCTCCAACAAATCTAAACATCCAAGATATAAATCATTCGATAAATTAGATGCAGGAAGATAAGCACAAAATATATAGATGGCTGTGGAATCGCTGAGCACAACTTCAATTCCTATAATACGATCACTGTCAATTTCTATTATAGTAGTACATCGACTCAAATGTTTCTTAATAAGTAGAGCTACACCTCCTTTGTTAATAATTCGGTAAAGAGTGGGGTCTTTTTCTGTTGCACATTTCGTAAATGCATGATATGACTAGATATCAAACACAGTTACACTTACAGTCCCTGTTCCAGTTCCTTTGTTTTAAAGGAACGTACACTAGTTTCAACCCGTGATAATTAACACTAAGTTTGGTTAATCTACAAACCAGTAACACATTTGGTTAAATTTACAATAGAGTGAAACAGGAGTCTGTCACTTTGAAATGGTGAAATACCCTCTAAAATAGACTAAAACTCTTCTCCATAGGTGTTACTTCTCAGATGCACGTGTGTTTTTAAAAATATGAGAAATGCATTTTGTAATAGTAAAAACACCAGGATGACCAATAACACTTCGAATTTACGGAACTGATAATCTAAACAATAAAATCAAAGTAAAGTATGATTTAAATTATCAAAACCAGTTATAATACTAGTAGTCAAAAATATGCTTTAGTGTTTAACAACTAGGGTATATCCCTTTAATTTGTGGATGGTATTAAATGGTATACGTTCTACAAACAATACACAACAACAAGTAATAGTGATCAAACAGTTTGCAATTACTAATTATGGCTTAGTTCTATAATATTTTATTCTTTAATACAATAATTATATCTATGGTTATGGGTACCTTTTCGGCAATAATCCAAATTTAAGAATAATAAATCTGTTTTTGGAAACTGTTTCTCTCTTTGCAGTATACATACATTCATAACGTTTTGTAATCATTTCCAAAATTATCAATGAAAGAAATCAGTATGGCTGTGAAATAAATAATAATTTCATGTTGGTAATATCATTTCACTGTTTGTGCATATTTGTGGAAATGTAATTATGATTACTGAACAACGTATTCGCAATCGTAAACGATTACTTTAAATTTTCTTGTAATGTGTGTGTGTGCGTGTGCGTGCGTGCGTGTGTGTTAAAAATACTTTTGTTGGTATCTGATCGTCGTCTGAGTGATGCCACGCGTTCACAAAAATGAATTTTTTCGAACGATTGTTATTATAATGGCACAAACGTTGTTTGGTCAGTCATTTTGGTGTTGACTGGTTTTCTGCAGAACACTATGCAGTGTCTGCGGAGATGTTCTCGACAGTTTAGGTATACTAAGGATCTTCCATGTTTAGGGAGTTGACACCTAATGTCAAGTTCATAAATCGTCCATATTAAGTTGGTACACGTATGGAATCAGTTACCATCCCAATACATCCCTGACTTAAGGAAAATCAGTGGAAGAACTGTACGCATTCGGTTAGCTGATCATAACTAATCATCAATGCATTGTTATGTTATAACGTAACTGACTGCGCACCAAACATTGTGTAGACCGCACTTAAGGCTCAGAAGGCAGGAGTGGATCACTGTACTTTTAACAGATAAATAATGCATCTATGTAAAACACAATATTTGTAACTAAAACAAATATACGACTCACGGAAATTTTAATGAAACATAGTAACTTGTTTCCGTGAATATATGTGTGTGTGTGTGTGTGTGTGTGTGTGTGTGTGTGTGTGTGTGTGTGTGTGTGTGTTTATGTAAAACGTTGTGAAATTATATCTTTTTATTTATTCATCCGATACATTTTATTCTAATAACGTTTATATATATATATATGGCTAAGCTCTTAGGTTAACAATAGCGTTGGCACTGTGACTGAGACCCCTCAAGGGAATGATATCGTGTCAAACGTACTAGACATTTATCTAATATTCAGTGCCGAAACCGTGTTATACCAGGGGCCCATTCCGCAATCACTAAAATATTTATTTGAAATCTGAAAATACTTAACATGAGTTTTCATGATGTCCATTGTACATTGTATTAATATTTTCAGATTGAAATATATGTAAACGTTAAACAGTTATTAATTTACTTACTTGAACTCCCGAAAAAGTTACAGCCAAGATAACTAAAAAATAAAATAATACATTTGCATAATCATAACTTCTTTCAATTCCTATATTTCTACAATTTATATATATATAATATATGCAATATTATCCTTTGTTTACTGTAGCTGTTAAAAGATTTTACCCTTGTACTGGCGTGCACTATAAATAACAGTCCTCCTTCAGAGGGAGATGGAACCACATATTGCTGTCAATATCAGCTCTTCTCTGCCGACAAAGTACTTAACAATAACAAGTTTATTCTGTTTAACGCGCATATTAATTTATTAATCATCGGCTAATGGATGTCAAACATTTGTTAATTCTAACATACAGTCTTAGAGAGGAAACACGCTACACTTTTCCATTGATAGCAAGGAATATTTTATATGCACCATCCTACAGGCAGGATACAACATACCACGGCCTTTGATATACCAATCATGATGCACGGGCTAGAACAAGAAATAGCCCGATGGGGCCACCAACTGAGATCGATCCTAAATCAACCGCGCATCAAGCGAGGTCTGTGTCTCGCCCCCAACTGAACAATGAAGCATACCTGCGTACACTTACGACTCTATCACAACTTTTGTAATCAGTTATGTGCAGAAATATGATATTGAATTTATTAACGGCAGGTTCAAAAACGTCCTGTATGTTACAACTTCTACTGCACATTAAAGCTGCATTGTCTGGTTTCAATCGTATACAGTCAAGTTCTAAGTTCAAATACAAGCATAACTTCACTTTTAATTCACTCGCGAGTTGTCATTAACGCATACCATCAACTGCCTACTAGCCAGTTAGAACAATGCTCGCCATTTTGTAACAGCGCGCAGATTCTAGCAGCCACTTCCTAGCAGCCAATTACGCTAGCAGCTAATTTCAGCAGACACGCATGGCGACGTACTAAACCCCGGACTCATACGCCTTTTATATGTGTGTTGTGGTGTGGTCTATACGAAACTAGTTGGACATCATATATTACCGTAGTACAGAAGGATTTTTAAAGTGATACTTCAGATATTATAAAAGTGCTTAATAAAACGGTTAAGTTGTATTTATACGGATATTAGTAACAATAAGACTGTGAAAATGAGTCTTGTTTGTTATTTTGTTTTTGTGTTGTTTTTATATAAAGATACTCTTTAAAACTCTAACATTCTAAAGTTGTAGTGAATAATAAAAAATAGCATAACAGTGTGTTTAAAAGTGTGAAACACAGGTAACAATCGAAAGGCGTACGAGTCCGATGTTTAGAACGTCGACATAAGTGTCTGCTGAAATTGGCTGCTAGCGTAATTGGCTGCTAGGAATTGACTGCTCGGTTTTTGTAATGCAACAATAGCCGAACCGTACTATTTTTAGCACAGTGGGCGCCCGCCAAAAGTGTGCCACTTTCAAAATTCTGGGTTTATTTTTAACTTGGAAAAGCCAGTGTAGTGAAACCAATTCGGAATGTGGCGTCTTATATGCACCAAAAGTAATGGGATTTTCTCTTCTATATGCTTAAATAATAAAAATATTCCAGGGAATGCCGCTTTAAACAAAGTTATATTGTTTTGGGGTATATTGTGAGTAGATTAATGCATCTTAACGGCTTTCTTTTCTTTTCTTTTCTTTTGTTTAGGGAAAAAAGAGAGGAGAGGAGGGCGAAGTACCTTTAATGTTTGTCCTCTGCAAGTATTCAGTTAACTCAAAACATGTATCGTAACATAAGATATCGTCCATTGGGGAGCCGTTCTACTGTTTAATAGGTATTTTCAGAACGACGGGTATCTTGGTTGTGTTCTAAGCAATGTAATTAGTGTTATCAGCAAATTACTTTTAAATGATAGCACGGCGTACCATAATCTTTTATTGTTGTGAAGTTAGATTTAAAAAAAAGTAGTAAAATAAAATTAACAATTTATAATGCCGGGGGAACGTGGATAATTAGTAATAAATATGTCAAAATCTGTTAAATCTAGATACGTTTGTACTTACCGACAAAACACAGTGTCAAAACGATGACAGGACGCATCTTGAAAATTTGGCTTTATTCGGAATTCGAAAAAACAATACGTCTGAAACAAAAACAAAACAAAATGAATAAATAATATTGTATTGACCTATAAAAAGTATGTAAAATGTATTAATAATACTAACCTTCGCCGTTCGCTTTACCTTAGAAACAACTGTTTAAGTATTTATGCTTGTTCTGGAAATGATCAAAAGTGGAGAGGTAGGGTATATATTTATATGTAACCACAAAATAAAGAAGATATGTTTTTACTTATTTACAAAATACTAGTCTGTTTAAATACATCAACAACAATGCAAATGATGGAATTCATTTGCAGAATAACGTCGACAAAATATGTAAAATAAATCTTTAAAACCGCTTAGTATCCACTCCAGTCTTAATATACTCTTCAAGAAAAGAAACGCATAACTGGTATATGTTAAGATTGGATTGCAAATGTATAGCATCATATCTTTTCTCAAATCGTCGATCAAATCAACAGGATTAGGCCACCGTATCAAGGGCACGATCATGGACACTAATATCGAGTATGAGCCCCATGAGCAGCAATGACGGCTTGGCATCTCCTACGCATGGAATCAAATAATGCTTGAATCACAGGCTGGGGAATTGTAGCCCATGTTTGTTGCAAAACCTGGAGCAGCTGGGGTAGCGCTGGGTAGCGTTTGTGGCGCAGGGTTACGTTGCCGTAAACGTCGATCTAGTTCATCCCACAGGTGCTCGATGGGGTTAAGATCAGGTGATCTTGAAGGCCATGGCATCACTCCGAGATTGTGTTGATTCAGGAAGTCTGTTGTTATACGTGCGCTATGTGGTCGTGCATTGTCGTGCTGGAAGATGACATTTTCTGCGTTTATGAAAGGTATGGCGTGACGCTGGAGAATTTCGTTGCAGTAACGTTGGGCTGTTAGCTGACCTAGGACATGTACGCTCGTTACGTCGTCGGTAAACTCTAGCTCTACCGTCGGCGCGTTGAATCAAAAAATACGCGACTCGTCGCTGAAAGCCACTCTTCGCCACTGCTGTCGACGCCATATCAGACAACGTCTGCACCATGTAAAACGTAGACGCCTATGTTGCGCGGTTAAAATTATCCGTCTAGCTGGTCTTCTAGCTCGGATATTGGCTTCACGTAAACGGTTTCTTACGGTCTGGTCTGAAATTCTTCGCATCCCAGGTATGGCAGAAGTTGATGATGAAGCAGTTAGGAATATGTCACGTAAATGTCGTAGACGTATGTATCTGTCTTGCGCCGGTGTGGGAACTCTGGGACGACCGGATCTGGGGCGGTCACGTGACACTCCAGTTTGCTGATAACGGTGCCAAAGCCTAGGTATTGTACTCTTGAGATGTGCTCAAAAGACATGCAACTGTTGATTGCGATTCCTCGGCTTCCATCCGGCCAATTGCGTTGTTACGTTGTGATTCTGTCAGCCTGGGCATAAATTCAACGTTACGCAGCGATACTATCAATAATGCGTGTGTGAATGTAATTCAATTTTCTGTCAAGGGGTAGTGCACGATTTGTACGTTATAAATGTGAGCTCTGCAACCATTATTATGGATATTGTGAAAAACATATTTGCATATGCTGACGTCAAATCATGCGTTTTGTCAGCTTCAGAATTGCAAGATATCATATCTACTAGCTATAGAATAAGATAATACTAAAAATTTCACTATTGTGTTATTTCAAAATTAATGTTATGTTTTTTGAAGAGTATATATAAAATCTAAGAATTAAGAGTGTCTTACCCGGATACAAAGGTGAGCAAACCAGCAACTATCAACGTGGATCGGACTCGAAATCGTTGGATGGTTTTTTATATACTCACAGTATATTCCTTATTTGGTCAGCTTTCCGAATTCGGTCTCGACTAGTCTACTTATTTAAAAGGGTAGTATGAAGAGGGAAAAAAGCTAGCGACTTGAAATAGATAATATGTAGTTCATAAAAAAACAGACATGCACAATGAAACAAAATATGGACAAACTAAAGATAAAAGTCAGAACAATTAAAGAGTTCTAGGTTAATTGAAAATATTTTCTTCCTCTTTTCCTATGAATGCATGAACGTCAAAAATGGTTTCAGCCTTTGTTTATTAAGCTGTTATCAGACCACGCCCAAGACATCCGTTTATCCTGTCACATTGAAGATTAAATTAGTTTAAAGACACTGGCCACAGTTTAATGTGAAACGCTGCCTGAAGTTCATTGTCAAATTTGTTACCTGTTATTTGTTTCATTTTATGTTTACTAAATACCTTTACATTAATGTATTCTACACATAACATTTCCATAATTAATTCGAGAATATCGAAGTTGTTACTAGGTAAAATTACTTACTATAGAATTCTGGCTAAAAACGAAACAAAATAAAAATAAAAACTTAATCGCAAATATCGGAAGCACAGCCAATTTTTCGCCGTTCATAAAAGTATGAGTGAAAAGTATACGCAATACCCGACTTCACAGCGAATTGTTTATTTATCGGCCATTTTCAGGAAAACTGTGAATAAAGGGGACAAAATATGCTAGTAAATGAAAATATTTGGTCAATTTTCTTGTTCAAAGGTATAATCGTTACATTTATAAAAAAAATAAAAAAAAATAAAAACATAAATTTGAAATATATATGACCGGGCTCGGTGGCGTCGTGGTTAGCCATCGGTCTACAGTCTGGTAGGTACTGGTTTCGGATCCCAGTCGAGGCATGGGATTTTTATTCCAGATACCGACTCCAAACCCTGAGTGAGTGCTCCGCAAGGCTCAATGGGTAGGTGTAAACCACTTGCACCGACCAGTGATCTATAACTGGTTCAACAAAGGCCATGGTTTGTGGTATCCTGCCTGTGGGAAGCGCAAATAATAGATCCCTTGCTGCTAATCGACATAAGAGTAGCCCATGGAGTGGCGGCAGCGGGTTTCCTCTCAAAATATGTGTGGTCCTTAACCATATGTCTGACGCCATATAACCGTAAATAGAATGTGTTGAGTGCGTCGTTAAATAAAACATTTATTTATTTATTTTTAAACATTATGAAACTATGACACCGCCAATTTAATCCCAGGTTATAAGAAAAAATATTATTTGCGAAATTTTGTTTAGTACTCTTTTACCATATAGGGTATTCATTTCATTTCTGAGTTTGCTGCACTTTTTAAGATGTTTTCGACTAACAGCGACTTTTTATCGATTATAATTACAGATCAAATATATTTATCTGTATTAATATTTTATATAGAACGTGTTTCTAATATTTTGGGCTTCTTACAAATATTAAGACAACCAGAAACACATTGAATATACAGACACTGATATTCTAAACAAGAACATTTATTTAATATGCAAGTTTAATCATAGAAATATGTTATTAGTCGGAAACATCTTACAATTCAGCAAACACAGGAATTTCCCTTTAAGAGGCTATTTTTAAATTCTCCCAAATCATCCACCTTATGCTCCTGATCTGGCTCCTTCAGACTTCCATCTTTTCTAAACATGAAGGAAGCTCTTATCTAGCTGGAATCCATTTCGACTCGATGATGTCATAACAGTTACGAAACGGGGATAAAATCCTTCCAAAATCGTTGGCAAAAGTGCCTTACTGTGAAAAGGGATTAGGTTGAAAATTAATGACGTCGAATATCTGCTTTATCCTGTGAAGTTAAGAATGGACAATTTCTCATTCGGCCTGAACAGGATAAAGCTGATATCCGAATGCATTAACTAATTATTATCTTTATCCCGCAGATCATCAAAATTAATGGAAAAGCTATTATTCTTGTTCTTTCAGCCACATTGTACGATGACCTGGAGGTCAAATGGGCGATTTTGTGATGGAGTTATGCGTGTGACGTGACATGAGTGACGTCAAAAGTCATATCCTGCTAGTAGCAGGATATCACTTTGCTTTATCAGTCATCGTATTATGTCAATAGAACGGTGGTTTCAGGATAAATTAGTTTAATGTCTGTAGGTCACGTCTTTCTATGTGAGGTTCAAAACCTATTTATCATCCTCATATACCTGTGAGTCTGTGGTTACTCAAGAATGACATTTCATGGGAAGAAAAATACAGATCCACTCTAAAATGCTTAACTTAAAGTAATATATACTCGAAGGTAGGCCTTTAAAGATATTCTGGATTTATCTAACTCAATCTACCAATGTAGTTACCTGTTTTGTATTACGTTTCTATTATTGCGCAGAACGTAAGAAATAATTTTAAAAGAATTTATTTTAAAACTGACGAAATTCAAGTTACTGATAAGCGTTAATGATAGGAAACCCTCTACATTTTTATTAACAGCAAGGGGTATTGAATTCCAAAATGTCCCAACTACCCAATATGTCTGAAATTTGGGCCGAGCACCTGACCAAAATGTCCCAAATGGGACATATTGGGCTATGCTCGGACCAAGATGTGCCAAAGCCATCTTGGGCCAAGGGATGCCATATACTTTGTTACATTTGCTTAAATCGTTAAAATTGTTTATAGTTTAACGACACCTCTAGAGCATATTAATTAATCATCGGATATTGGATCACAAACAAATGGTAATTCTGACACGTAGTATTGAGAGGAAACCTGTCACATTTTCCATTGGCATCAAATGGTATTTTATATGCACTTGCCCACATAAAGGACGGCACATAGAAAATCCTTTGATATACCAGTTGTGGGGCTCTGGTTACACCATTTAAAGACATGTGAACATTTTGAAAATGTGCGAGCCCAAACGTGTAGGATTTTCGATCGGTTGTAATCCGTTCGTTTGAAGTGAAGGGTCGATCCTTTTGAGTTTTGCTATTCCAACCAGTGATTCATAAATGGAATATCATAGGAAATAGTATGAAATATGTAGTATGTATATGCGTGTAACTGCTATCTATGTATATATGTATGCATGTATGGATGTAGGCAGGTATGTGGGTGGGTTGATACGTAGGTACGTATGGGTGAATTGATGGTTGGTTTAAAGTTTTTTTGTTTTGTTTAACGACACCACTAGAACACATTGATTAATTTCTTAATCACCGGCAAACGTTTTAGAGAGGAAACCCGCTACATTTGTCTATTAGTAGCAAGGGATCTTTTGTATGAACCATCACACAGACAGGATAGCACATACCGCGGTTTTAGATATACCACTCGTGATGCACTAGCTGGACTAAATAGTCCAATGGATCCACCGACGGGAATCGATCTTAGACAGACTGCGCATCAGGATAGCTATTTATCACAGGGCTACGTCCTGACTCGGATGGATGCATACATGCATGTATGTTTGTGTGTGTCCATGCGTGCCTGTATGTATACCGTATCTGGTTATGTAAATGTGTTTGCGAGTGCATACTTAGCTATGTTCCAGTTTTGGCGATAAATTAATGTTGACTACCGGCCACGGTACCGGCGTCCATCCAGAGCGAGTTTTATCGACTCAGTGGGTAGGACAACTACACCCTCTTTTCTCTCCCTAACACTAACCACTAACAACTAACCCACTTTCCTAGAAAGACAGACCAAATAGCTGAGGCGTGAGCCTAGGACAGTGTGCGTGAACCTTAATTGGACACAGGCACGAAAATTTGTTGAAATTAATGAATGTTGACGTCGTACTTATCTTAAAGTCAAAGTGTGTCCCAATATTTTTATCACTGGTATATTTGTGTGATATTTCCATTTCTTCTCTCTCTCTCTCTCTCTCTCTCTCTCTCTCTCTCTCTCTCTCTCTCTCTCTCTCTCTCTCTCTCTCTCGATCTCTCTCTCTCACACACACACACACACACATACACACTGATAAAGCACCATCCTTTGATCGCGTGGCACAATACCCATTATCAACTTCACTGACATTTAGCAATCCATTCAGAAATATATAATAAAAAGAAAAGAAAGGAATTGTCTAATTGTATGACATTTAAATGTATTGGGAAAAACAGAATGGTATGTAATTATATGACATTTAAATGTATTGGGAAAAACAGAATGGAATTGCTGTTTCAATAATATGTATGTGCACTCCCATTAAAGGGACATACCCTAGTTTCATTTCATGAAAATTAACATTAAGTTTAGTTTAATTTACAAACCTGTAACACATTTTTATAAAGTTACAACTGAGTGAAACATGACTCTTTGACTTAGAAATGGTGAAATAGAATAAAACTCGACTACATAACTGTTACTTCTCAGAGGCACGTGCCTTTTTAAAAATCTGAGAAATGCATTTTGTGATATTAAAAAACATCAGGATGACCAAAAACACTTCGAATGTACGGAAATGGATACTTTAAACAATAAAATTTAAGTAAAGTATGATTTCAATTATCAAAAAACACCTCTAATAGTCAAAACTATGTCTTAGTGTTTAAAAACTAGGGTATGTCCCTTTAAAGACACATACATCTGCTGATATCAACGAGAGATTGATTTAACAAACAGACTTGTTAGATTTGTTTTTAAATTGCTATCTATTCAAAAGGTTACCCGACAACATCTTTATTGAGAATCATTAAAATGCCAAAACTGTTAGAGTAGGTATTTGATTTAGACTTCCAACCGAATTAGCTTTTAAAGCAATTTGAAAACTCCAATGTGTGTGGCGTACCACTAATAATCCATACTTGCTTGATAAATAAATCACTGATAAAGTTTATTAAACTCAAACCACTAAACACTGCAACACGTTTTTGTGTTACCCCTTCAACGCGGGGGTCTGGCATGTCTTAACATGCTTAAACAGGTCGCTTGTGACAAGGCTGAACAAATGACCTTATAAAATTGTTTTATATAGCGGGGCAGATAACACCCAATATATGACTGAATTGTGCACTTTTTATTAAAAGCATGAAACTTGGCACATCGATACCTTGACCCATTACAAACATTTTCAGATATGGACCCAACTCAGGAGCTGCCCCTGGTGTGCAGAGAGGATCTACAGATATCTCCCACCCCTTTCTACTGGAATAGCTAACACAAATATTGTGTACCCTTGGTTAAAACCCTGAAACTTGGCACATATATACCTTGACCCATTACAAACATTTTGAGATATGGACCCAAGTTAGGAGCGCCCCATGGTTGCCAGGGAGGATCTGTAAATGTCAACCACCCCCTTTTACTGGAGCGGTTAACAAAACAATTGTGCACTTTTGGTTAAAAACATTAAACTTGCCACACACATGCTTTGACCAATTAGAGGTATTTTCTGATATGGACCTAAGTCAGCAGCACCCACTGGTGGCCAAAAAGGATCTACAAATGTCCCCCACCCCCTTTTTGCAAGGATCTTTCTGTGCTCAGATTTAGTCTACTACCGTACACACACATCATCATATATTGATACAAATTGTTTCATTCCCACCAACATATTGCTCACCTTATATCACCCACCCTCCCATCTCTTCCTGTATGCATCTCAGCTATTCAAAAGTACATTTAGAATGGGTAAGAATCATGCATTTGAAAGCAAGTTCCTTGGCCAACAGGAGATGCTGACGACTTGGGTCCATATCAGAAAATGGTATGTATGTGCCAGGTTTCATGCTTTTAACCAAAGGTGGGGACATTTATAGATCATCCCTGGCCAACAGGGTGCTCTCCTGACTTGGGACCATAACTGAAAATGTTTCTAATGGGTTAAGGTACATACTAGTAAGTGCCAAGTTTCATGTTTTTAACCAAAAGTGCCCCAATTTTTGTCAGCCACCCTCCTAAAGGGGATGGGGTGGGTGACATTTTTAGATCATCCCTGCCCATCAGGGGCTGCTCTAACTTGGGTCCATATCTGAAAATGCTTGTAATGGGTCGATGCATACATGTACATGCTTTTAACCAAAAGTGCATAATATTTGTGTTATTTGCCCCACTAATACAGTCTGTACATTAAATATGGTATTGTAAATACAGACTTACACATACTGGTTTGTTATTTTTAAAGTCAATCCTTGGTCTTTTTCTTTTCACTTTAAATATCATTTCTATTAGTAAAAACAGCCATCTTATTATAGCGTTATGAATTAAGCACAAACGTAATAAAAGCTTGTAGAACGTACATAATCTCAATAAACTTAATAAATTAGATAAACAAGAATAGGTTATTTTAGTTTGAATATTGGTTACCGTCTACATGAAATCAGGCTTGGCTGTGTATAACAAATTAAAAAGTCCACGTTTTAATAGTATACCTGTATATAAAGCCCACGAGTTATTTATTTAAAATATAAACTCCACGACTTTATTATTGAATTAGCGGGCAGCGTGGCTCAGTGGTACAGTGCCCGCCTGATGCGCGGTCGGTCTAGGATCGATCC
>JAECMU010131827.1:1533-14367 GCA_016106625.1 Dracogyra subfuscus
TGTAGCAGGCACAGCGATGTTGAGCTGTAGATGTTATGTTGGGTTAACACTACATACCTGTAGTAGGCACGGCGATATTGAGCTGTAGATGTTATGTTGGGTTAACACTACATACCTGTAGTAGGCACGGCGATGTTGAGCTGTAGATGTTATGTTGGGTTAACACTACATACCTGTAGTAGGCACGGCGATGTTGAGCTGTAGATGTTATGTTGGGTTAACACTACATACCTGTAGCAGGCACGTCGATGTTGAGGTGTTTACTCCAGTCTCCGATCTCGACGTAGTGTTGCGTTACCTCAGTCACGATGTAGTCGAGTAGTGTTTCACAGTGTGCTGTTGAGCTGATGTCCGTTTTTGAGAGCTACACAACAACAACAATAACAACATCAACAACAACAATAACAACATCAACAAAACATCAACAAAAACAACGTAAGACGTATACTGTAGAACACGACAGACGTTCGTAAATCTGGTATTCGTTCTCTAAATAAGCATGTGGTACATGCCAAAACGACCTTGCACCTTATTATGTTTGTTTTTTAATCCAAATCATTTATTGTAGTACAAACAAATATGTATTCAGTGGTCTGTCTTAGGAGGCCATATTGTTATTCATCCAGATCATCTAAAATAGTAAAATGTCACCTGCATTAAGCAGCCACCATGTTTACGAGGCCTATATACTTTTTAAAAAGAAAAATCATCTTAGTACAAACTTAACTGACATGCGTTAAACAGTGGCCTGTTTTAAGACATCACACTACAGTTTACCCCTACTGTTTGTTTAACCTGTTTTAAGATATCACATTACCCCTACTGTTTGTTTAATACAGGTAGGACTGTAGAACTAACTATTAAGCTAGGACAGAGTGACTACGACAGGTGGGTGAGGACCATGATCAGTGCAGTGGATACAAATTAAAATTAAAGGTGTATTCTCAAAGGTTTTACACACATTTATATATTTATATGATAATTAACTTCAAATCAATTTATTCTACTAATACCGTTTTTACAATTAACTCAAGAAGATTTAAACTGAAATGTGTTTCCACCTAGCGTGAATAAGGCTTTCATCAAATATCCTTGATGAAAAACACAGAAAAGATTCATCATATATTGATTAAAATAGAAATCATTTCTTTGTCTATATAGAGATGCAATTCAAATTGAAAATAAAATGTAACATAACATTATTGTACTAGCAATGATATACATTTATAAATGCATGTATAGTTGTAAATGTAATTATTTAGATATACATTTTACGTTCCTGTACTTCAAGATGTAATCATTACCTTTAACAAGAAAAATTAATTAATAGTTTTGGACATTGTTGCAACTCGACAATGCCCCTTTAAGTTTCCCTCACTTACTGAATCAAACGATGACAGTCCAAATGTGTCTTCACCCTTACTGCTTTGAACTCTGTGCAGGCGATTCCCAAACTCAACAATAATCTGACATTAAAGATGATGAAAAAGTTTAATATATACATATAAAAGCCAGTTTCGGGGATAGGTGTACTAATTAAGTGTTTAATGATGGTGGTTGGGTTTGCAAGTGTGTATAGGTTCAAATGTACCGAATCAATTCTTCTTGCCGATAATGTTAACGTTTAATAATAAAACCCATATAAGCAGCGTATCAAAACGCCCAGGAAGTGCACCAATACAAACAAAGTGTGGCACCTTTGATTTGAGATTTAATTAATGTTTGTATTAGCAACTCTCATGTTTACTGAAAATCGCATTGTAATTTTGTGGGCTACCATACACAGATTTTAACCTCTGGTGTATACTGAATAACATCTGAATAACAAATAAAAGTGTATTTATTTATTGCCTATGGATAATAGTATCATTGCAACATAATACTACAAATTAAAGTCGCAACCGTAAATAATTAATTGAACCTCGAACTTTGAAACGAGACTTTCTTCTTTGGTACAATGCAATCGGTAACAGCTGTCCCAAGCGCTTTTCCCGTGAAATAATATGAATATGCACAATACACTGTAACGACAAGACTAGGACATACTATACAGCTGTTGGGAGCAGGGAAGTAAATAAACCAATCAGCGTAGTATTGCCCATTTCAAATGAATCGTATATGTAAAACCCACCCTACCCAAAATCCTTCTGACGGAAATTGCACCTCCTTGTTCCCACAGTTGTGTTAAACGAAATGCCACACAAATGTTATATGATTTATTTCTATGTACCGAGTATGAATACAAGCCTAGGGTGAAGTGACATCTTAGCAGCCGTAAAATGACAAATTGACAGGTGCCTCCAGAAATGAAATAATATTTCCAGCTTTAGGTTGACATTACCTAGTTGAGATATTTTTGCCGTACAAATCAAGGACTGGTTATCATCGCTACATGTGTAGTTCACCTCAGAAAAGTCTTGGTCGTTTTTTAACTACTAACATAATATAACACTTTCTTCCTACATTTAGGACACACTGTTTTGTGGATCAAGTGTGCTCTTTGTTTAGTATCCTCACATAGTAACATAGGGCCAGAAGACTCTCCATCTTAAAACTCCTTTCATACAAAATCTGTAATGTGTGATTGGGATTTAAAGGAAGGAAGGAAGGAAGGAAGGAAGGAGTGGGGAGGCGTTTCTGGCAATGTCATACCGGTATTTAAAACATTTCACCTGCACTTATATAATTATGTTCAGAAGCGGGTGTAGGAAAAAATGCGGGGTAGTGACAGGGGCTAGACTGTGGAGAGCGAAGTTTCTACGGTGTTTGCGTCATGTTTCTCAGGATTTAATATACCGAAAAATAAAATAAAATTGACTTTGAGCAGAGGTGTCGTGTGTGTATTATTATCCATTGTGTTCAACGTTTCAGTTTCAATCTGACGTGGCACTGAGGAATACAGGACTGTACGTAGCATGCATCACTAGACGTCTGTAACAACCTAATCACAGCATGGTGGTCTTCAGCTAGACATAAAGGTCACTCTTTAACTCTAAAACATAAACTTTGTTTGTATATTTCGTGAGAAGAGGGCATCAGCTATCAGCCTTCATCCCTCCAATGAGTGTAGCCGTGGTATACGACGTGACAACTACTTGAACAATATATTTTTTTTTCATATTGATTATCAGTAAGAGAAATACTTCAAATATCTGCTTCACCTAAAGCATATTTAAGATAAAATCATTTGTTGGATGGGGAAATAGAGGAGTCACCGGCTGATCAACTAAATGAAAGCTTGCATCATAACTACACGACTAGTAGGAATTTTACTGGACTAGTAAATTATGGTTGGTTCTGGTCCGGATGACTAGTGATATATTTTACATTTCTGAACCCTGAAGAGAAATACTTACTTCAAACATCTGCTTCACTTTGGGTCTGTTGTTCAGTGTAATCGAGGCTGTCGATATGCAGTCAATTTTCTTGAATAAAAAAACAGAGAAAAAAGAGTTAATGTCTCCAAAGTTAAAATTATTAAGCACAGTGAAATATATTTCGTTATTCAGTGTTAACTTCATATTACACACACCTTTATGCTTAAATTATCAATTTTGACAAATATAGGCTTATATATAAATGCGTATCTGGTTGTTCTGGTGTAGTAGGGGCCTAGCTTAAAATACATTTTATCTGAAACCACAAATTGTACAACTCTGGAATTAGTGTGTATACGTTAATGTATGTATATAGTGTATGATAATTGTATGTATTGGTTGTTTTTATACTTTCAAGGAGCGGGATTTATATTGGCTCAGTCGGTTGAGTGCTCGCTTGAGGTGCTTGCATCACATGATTGATCCATTCAACTGACTGTTTTTTCTCGTTCCAAACAGTGCACCACAACTGTGGGACAGTGCATATAAAAGATCCCTTGCTGCATTAGGAAAAATGTAGCGGGTTTCCTCTGATGAATACAAGTCATAATTTCCAAACGTTTGAAATCCAGTAGCCAAACGATTAATTAATCAATGTACTCTAATGGTGTCGTTAAACAAAACAAAGTCTATACTTTTAAAGTTTGAAATTCACTTAGTTCAGGGTTTAAGGAAATTAGTTTTGTTGTGGGAGGAGGGTAACGAAGGACTTGGTAGCAGAAGTCGTGTGTATATTATCGTCTGCAGAGAAAAACTGCTATTTTCATTTCATTCCGTTTTATACACACCTCATGCAGCTCTTTTATTCGTTCAGTATAATGACTCATGAAACCAATCAACTTTAACTTGTCTTCGCACTGATCCAGGGTAGATAACTGTGTAGCAAGTTGATCAAGGGCTACCAGAAAAGGGAGATTACTGTTCGAGGAGTACATGTGAGTTTTCTGGAAAAGAAGGCATTAAAATAATATATCGGTTGCGTCGTGGTTAAGCTTTCGGGTAGCACTAAACCAATTAATTTCCGGCTGGGTCGAAGTTCGTTTCATCTGGGCTAAAAATGTATGCAATTTTATTTGATGTAGTACCACCGTGTCAAGTAGCCTTGTGCTTGGAACATGTATGGGGTACCTGTAAAAAAAAGTACTCAAATTTTGTGCAAAATTAGGGGTGTTGTTAAAAACCTGGTTATACCGAAAATGAGCCATGAAAGGTACCATTTTCGGCAGTTAATACTTTGAGGTAGGGGTTGTAGTACTGATATGTATGGGTCATAGTTTGGTTGATATATTGCATATAGTGTTTTTAACCACAAACGTTAACATGGTCGCCTATGGGATTTGAATTGGTATAGTCTAACCTATAGCACATATTCAGTGCATAATATATATTTTTTATGATTTTTGTGATTTAATTAAATTAAACCACACTATTTGATTAATTAACCGTCACTCGGCCATGCAAGTTCACAATGACCTTGACCTTGACCTTGACAATAATGACTGTGCTTTGCTCTGAATGGAGTTTGAACAAAAATTAGCACTAAGGAAAAGTTGGTTTTGGCCTATATTTCATACTTTAAAGATTTGAATGTTTTTATTTACATGGTGTTTGACTTGCCATATACAACTGCTCTTAAATATGTTAATAGATCTAGGCAGTCTGAACTTAGATTTTAATAACAATTTATTTTATATTAAACATAACATGTGCCAATATTGGGATAATGTCTTTAACTTCCATAAACATAGTTAATGTTTTATGTATGTACTTCTGATAGCTTAACTTTTTAAAGACCTTGATTTTTATTGTCCTTTTGGCATATTTCTAGGGTGCTAAGTCATATTTTAGACAAATTTATAGTTTTAGGGAAAACATTTTTTTACTTTGAAGAAAAACGTTACCAAAGCCATAATTAAAATTTTGGTCACTATTGTTCCTTCTGTTCTCATTTATACATAACAATAAGCTTGTTAAACATATCTTTAGGTCTACAGGTCAAATATTGTTTTTAAATAATCACTTAGTTTGCTCCCATGAAGTGTATACTAGATTTAGAACCAATTTTTGCAGATTTGATTATCTCCCTTGGTGTAATTTGATGATTTATTTTATTGTTAATGCTGTATTATCCAATATTAATAGCTAAATGATATGCTGGATTACAGATTGTAGGAATACATCCAATATACATATTGTATTTATCTGGATTAGAAAATAATGCAATAAAATAGATGTTCGGGTAATTATGTCATTTAAAAACAGGTTTTTTAATGTAATGAATCAAAAATAAATATGTTAAAGCTGCATGATAATTCCACATATAACACATATTTAAAACCTCCAACTACAGTAGGGTATACATAAAATATAGTCAGGAATATTGGTGGCTGCCAATGGATTTGATGGTCCAATTTGAAAATTTGCATAGCTGATGGACTTGAAATTCCCGCACATGGTAACTTGAAGATACCCACACTCAGCATACAGATAGCCTTCCAACAGTGATGTGCAGGACATTAAGTCATTACTTCATACAGATGCAGTCATGTTAAATTTTCCTTCCTCAGACATTATATTTTTTTACTTTGAGGTAGGGGTTGTAGTACTGATATTTATGGGTCATAGTTTGGTTGATATAGTGTTTTTAACCACAAACGTTAACATGGTCGCCTATGGGATTTGAATTGGTATAGTGTAACCTATTCGGAAATACGGCTGGTTGGTACAGGGTTCGCAGTCTGGTACCAGCTCCCACTCAGGGCGAGTTTTAGCGACTCATTAAGTAGGTATAAGGGCACTACACCCTCTTCTCTCTCAATAACATCTAAAAACTAACACACTGGACAAATAGCCTATCTACCTGAGGTGTGCCCATGACAGCCTGTTTGCAACTTAATTGTATTATAAGCACGAAAATAAGTTGAAATGGAATGAAATGGACTAACAGAAACTACGTACGTTTTATGTCTCAGTGTTTGGACATTAATAGAAAACTTAATGCCAACAATTAAAACATTTTCACAAGCAACACATTGTACAGGCGCATATAGGAACCTGGGGGCAGGGTGGCACATGCTCCCTTTACCATTTGATGACGAACCTGTATGTGCGTACGTGCGTACGCGAGTGTGTATGCGTATGCATTGTGTGTGCGTTATGTGTTTGTGTTTGTGTGCGTAATGTGTGTGTGTGGAGATATCGAGAGACACGGAGAGACAGAGAGACATAGTGACATTGGACATTCCTTTATTCATTTCAACTTATTTTCGTTCTTCTATCCAATTAAGGTTCCAGCACGCTGTCCTGGGCACACCATTCAGCTATATGGTTAGTGGGTAATAAGAGAGATGTCGGTGTAGTGGTCGTACACCTACCCACTGAGTCGTTAAAACCCACTGTGGGTGGGAGCCGGTACCTACCAGCCTTATATCTAATGGATATACCACGACAGCACTGATACCAGGCAGCTGTAGACATGGGTTCATATATGTGTATTACAGTGATTTAGCAATGTGAAGGTAATATCTTGGCGGGCTGCATAGCCCAGTGGTACAGTGCCCGCCTGATGCGCGGTCGGTCTATGATCGATCCCCGTCAGCTAACCACTGGGTTTTTTCTCGACATAACCATATGTCCGACGCCGATATAACCGTACTTATAATATGTTGAGTGCGTCGTTAAACAAACAAACAAACAGTAATATCTTGTCACGTGCTGTACCCAAATCACTTTGTATTACAAGTCAATTTGCAAATCATGCTATCTCCAGCAATAAGTAAATTAATACCATTGTTTTAAAGCTATACTTTTCCCTCTCTATCAGAGAAAAGCCGTGTACAGCGAACTGCAACGCGAATATCGGTAGCTAAAAACAGCATTGATAGACACAACCACAGATCTGTAACAATGAAACCTTAAAATATGTAATACATTTTATTTATTATTACTATTGTTTTAAAATACATGTATAAACAAATGAAATATATTCAGATATTAGCTTTCATTGTTATGACGGAGGAAGTGTTTGTCCTGCACAGTTAAGAGTATACTGTAAAGTGTACTGTTGGATATAATCTGGAAAAGGGTCTCCATCGGATAATTGGTTATACTGGTTATTCGCATACTGTTTATTCCAGGGCTATGCAATTAAGCGGATTTGACTTGTATTTATGAAGGTAGTGTTATGATAGACGGACTGACCTCGTATAGAGATCGCAGGACGTTGACGAGCAGGTCGGAGGAGTCGCCGGGCAGCGCGTACATGTCGAAGTCGTCGATGAACTTTTCTATCTCAGGCAGGGAGTAGCTCACGTTAGGTACGTCTGTAAAAAAGGAAAGGAATGTTAGTTTAACAAAACCCCAGCATATTTTAAACTATGGCTGAGAGAGAGAGAGAGAGAGAGAGAGAGAGAGAGAGAGAGAGAGAGAGAGAGAGAGAGAGAGAGAGAGAGAGAGGGAAAACACTGCTGCTACTGGCTACTCCTACCGATAAAATAGTAAGGGATATTTAATATGCTCTTTCCTGTAGGCAAGGCAGTACATACCATGCGTTTTGTGTGACAGTCATGGGGAACTGATTAGGATGGGGGGAAACCTATCACTTATTTTTGTTTTCAGTAAGCTCATCAAATGTAAACATTCATTTTCAAAGTTCTGATTGGTTATTTCATCAACTACGAGAACTAACGATTGGAATGCTGTACTAACACAACTTTCTCCGTGACCCCGTGACCTCGTCGCGTCGTCGCATCGCCCGCAGTCCGTTCTCCAGCTCAGTCAGACTAAAGCGCTCCTCCGTAGCCATGACCCCGACCTTCAACATCACATAATTAAAACATAAATCAATTAAAGTACATCTGTTTAATCAGCATACAAACATAAATCTTGGGCTCGAAAATCCCATATCAGGATACGTTAAACAACACGTTGAATATTTTATTATAATTATAAAAATTTACAATGATTCTATGAGGAAAGTAGCTACTGCGGGAACATCAGACATCAATTGTAACGGAAATAATTATAATTGTTATTAACGGTGTTATATATATATATATATATAATTTAAAAATAGTTTTCCATTTTATTTTGTGGGTGTTAAGGATTATGGTATGTTGTGAGTCTTTTGGGTTGTATTTTTAAAAAGATCTGATGGACCATACTCAAGTTGAAAGTGCATTTTTGTCAGAATAAAAATATATATTGCCAAGCCCTGATTTCTTAAAGTTATTTTTGACTAGCCCCAACACACAAACACTCAGACATGAACACTAATCTAATTGCATCAAGTATTTTCAAGTATACCAAGTAGCAAAGTGTTAAAGGGACATTCCTGAGTTTGCTGCAATTTTAAAGATTGTTCTAAACATTTTACTAGATTAAATTTCATTTTATTTCCTAAAATATATGTTTTCGTACGTACGAAATTATTTGAAGACAAAATCCAGTTTGGGCTTCTTACAAATATTAACACGACTAGAAACACGTTGAATATACAGACACTGTTATTCTAAACAAGAAAATATATTTAGTATGAAAGTTTAATCGTAGAAATATTGTATTAGTCAGGAATGTCCCTTTAACGGAAAATCGCACACCAATATTCAAACCTCAACACCGTGATATAAACTAATTACCAGAAGTGTTTCGAAGCACGCGAGGTAGTTATGAATGAATGCTGTATTATGACTTTGGTTAATGGAATTACCCGAGGTCTTGAACGATTCGACTGAGATCGTCTGTTGGCGTGTGATGATTCATTGCTGTCACTCTGGCTTGGTGTTCCCGTAGACCGAGTCGGATGCGAATATTCTGCAAGTAACAACACTGTATATAACGTGTTGATCAGTCAAATAAAACCTGGACACAGCTGTTAAAAGCGTAGATAAATTAACGCTGGGTTAGCCTGATATTTGCCTTTTAATTATTTGTGCCCACATACAAAATAAACTTGATATTGTATTGTGTAAGGATGGATACCTTTGATGGTTCTAAATCAAATCAACATTTTGTTTTTCAAGTATTATTTGCATTGATCCTATCTTTGGTTTTGAATGTTTTTTATAACAATTAGTTAAGCTAACTAACATTTGAACAATTTACCCCTGATCTGGTATGTTACCAGTTCTGACTTGATTTAGTACATTTTGTCTGTAACAGCCGGGCATGCTCCGTGACCAAAAGAGATGATGGAACAACCTCTCTATCTAAATACAGGTACATTGTACTGACACATATGAACAATCGGGAAAATGTTTCATTCACATAATATTGTTCATATTGAAAATAGGAAAAACGTGACAGTGCTAGTGGCATTTGTGTACTACATCGAATTCCTTTTAACCTAAATACTGAGAAATATGGACAATCAAGAACATGTTTTAATCATATAATGTTGTTCATATCGGAACTAGGAAAACTAACAATATAAAGATGAATCATTGGCATTTTGCTGTCTGCTGCTGTCCTACTAGTATATCAAATTACTTTGTGTGAAGAAAACACATGTGTTAAGCCTCACCTCTGGGCTGTAAAGGGTCGTAATTTAACTTGGGCGCCCTCTGGTGTCTAGAATCCTGGGATTGACCATCCATAACTGTGCAATTTAGCGCCTGTCCTTCTGAATAAGCGTAGTGACCGTTTCTTGGAGAC
This sequence comes from Dracogyra subfuscus, assembly GCA_016106625.1. Lineage (NCBI taxonomy): Eukaryota > Metazoa > Mollusca > Gastropoda > Neomphalida > Peltospiridae > Dracogyra > Dracogyra subfuscus. The sequence continues at coordinate 11,562 of JAECMU010131827.1, forward strand.
TGACACACGTTCTGTGGGATTATTAAAATTAACTATTTAGGACATGTAAACTAAAAAGTTACTAAACACATGCTGTAAGATACCATTTAGTATTAACTGTTTAAGGCACGCAAACTAAAATGTTAAACACATGCTATAAGATATCATTTATTATTAACTTCTTAAGGCACACGAACTAAAATATTAAACACATGCTAAAATATATCATTTATTATTAACTTCTTAAGGCACGCGAACTAAAATATTAAACACATGCTAAAAGATATCATTTATTATTAACTTCTTAAGGCACGCAAACTAAAATATTAAACACATGCTAAAAGATATCATTTATTATTAACTTCTTAAGGCACGCAAACTAAAATATTAAACACATGCTAAAATATATTATTTATTATTAACTTCTTAAGGCACGCAAACTAAAATATTAAACACATGCTGTAAAATATTATTTATTATTAACTTCTTAAAGCACGCAAACTAAAATATTAAACACATGTTATAAGATATTATTTATTATTAACTTCTAAAGGCACGCAAACTAACATATTAAAACACATACTATAAGATATAATTTAGTATTAACTTCTTAAGGCATGCAAAATAACACATTAAACACATGCCGTGTGATAACATTGATTATTAACTATTTAAGGCACACGAACTGAAACATTATAAAACATGTTGTAAGATATCATTGGTTATTAACTATTTAGGGCACGTAAACTAAAACACGACACTTATTACTTGTGATCAATTTGGGATTTTCAAAAATATAAAATTTGAGATGAAGCAATGTAGTTTTGTTTTGAGCAGTCATTCTGAATGTGTTAAGCTTCTGCTAGATTTCTACCAACAGCGTTTTGATTTGCCAAATGCTATTGTTTGTCTGGGTTAGATCTACTAACTAGTCGTAACCAGTAAGATATGACAAGAAAGTAATTAATTTTACTGTTCTTTTCTATTATGATAGTCATGTCTGTACAAAGATGTCTTGTAGAAAATAACAACCATATATATATAATACTCATTGTTTTCTAATTACCGACAATGAAATAATGATTACCTTCAGTTTCTTTAGTAATGACTGCACCTGAAGGAAAAAAAAGACATATACAAATTAAAAACAGATCTCGGTGTCGTGGTGGCTGGTAGGTACCAGCTTCGCATCCCCGTGCCGGCTTACACCCAGAGCGAGTTTTAACGGCTTAGTGGGGAGGTAAAGACTACTACATCATATTCTTTCTCATTAACAATTAACCACTAATCCATTGTCTTGGACAGATATCGTGGATAGCCGAGACAAACAGACAAATAGTTTATTGAAGTCTCACGTCATTTCAACAGAATAAAATTTAGCATAATATACACACACGCAATATAATTAGAACATTGTAATGAACCACTCTGTACGGTGTTATGAGAGATGTTACACTCCACTGACTTTATATCGTCCTAGACTACAACACAGTCAAAGTTTGTTTATTTATTTTGTATTAATTAATTAATTAATTAATTTTCATTGATTAATTATTATTTGTGGTGTTTAAAAATAGTACTGATGTTTAAAAAGAAAGCACACTGCTCCTCAACTTGAAATACACAGATTGTAATAATGTCAATAAATTCTAAATGCTATAATTACGGTAATAATGTCTATAAATTCTAAATGCGTAACACTATGGTAATAATGTTGATAAATTCTACATGCATAATAGTACTGTAATAATGCCTATAAATTACAAATGCGTAATATTATGGTAATGTCTCATGCGCAATATTACGATAATAATAAACCGGCCTCGGTGGCGTCGTGGTTAGGCAATCGGTCTACAGGCTGGTAGGTACTGGGTTCGAATCCTAGTCGAGGCATGGGAATTTTAAATCCAGATACCGATTCCAAACCCTGAGTGAGTGCTCTGCAAGGCTCAATGGGTAGGTGTAAACCACTTGCACCGACCAGTGATCCATAACTGGTTCAACAAAGGCCATGGTTTGTGCTATCCTGCCTGTGGGAAGCGCAAATAAAAGATCCCTTGCTGCCAATTGGAAAGAGTAGCCCATGAAGTGGCGGCAGCGGGTTTCCTCTCAATATCTGTGTGATCCTTAACCATATGTCGGACGCCATATAACCGTAAATAAAATGTGTTGATTGTATCGTTAAATAAAACATTTCTTTCTTTCTTTATTACGGTAATAATGTCTATAAATTCTAAATGCCTAATATTACGGTAATAATGGCTATACATTCTAAATAATATCATAGTAATAACATCTGTTAATTCTAAATGCGTAATATTACGGTAATAATGGCTATACATTTTAAATGGATAATATCATAGTAATAACATCTGTTAATTATAAATGCGTAATATTACGGTAATAATGCGTATACATTGTAAATGTGTAATACATTTATATATCTTGTGGTCCACTCTTCAACTTCTCTCTTCAAATCATCGTACTCCAGGCCATCCCCCCGAGCATTCTGAAACAGTCGAGTAATGGTAGGTTAAAACATGTTATCTCTTCTAATAAGAATAATTCAAAACATAACTAATATTTAAAAAAATATATTCCAAAACCAACAATATCAAAACAGTTATGTGAATGGGCCTGGTGCTAGTTATTATTTAGTAAACTAGTCTCGGAGTGGCAGTCCTCTTTGTGGCGGTGCAATAGGGCTGAAATCTCCAGTAGTGTCAGAAAAGGATATATCGAGGTGTGGCTGTCCTCCTATAGACGAGGCACTAGATCATGGAATCAACCAGTATTTAATGGCAGTCCTCTTTGTGGCGGTGCAAGA
>JAECMU010131918.1:0-12745 GCA_016106625.1 Dracogyra subfuscus
AAAAGTATTTTCTTGCTTTCTTTTCTGTCAACTGTGACCCTTGCTCTACGGTTGTGAAGATATAATCGGATCCACGAAAGCATGTTTCCAGATATAACACTTCTCTGTAGCTTGACAATGAGGCCATCCGTCCAGACTTTGTCTAATGTTTTTTGCAGATCTATCCAGGTGGCTAACACATGTTTTTTTTCTTAGAATGCATCTTCAACTTCTTGAGCAAGATAATAATATTATGTTGCTTGGTCTTCAGTGCTGTGAAACTGTCTAAAGCCTGACTGTTCAGGGGACAGGATGTTCTCAGTTTCCAGATACCATTGTAGGCATTGGTTGGTTATCCTCTCCAATGTCTTGACAACACAACTGGTTAGGCTGATTGGACGGTAGCTTTCAGCTTTTTTCCGATCTTTTCCTTTCTTGTAAATAGGGATCATAGTAGCCTCTCTCCAGATTTGTGGAAGGACCCCATTTTCCCAACTGTGATTGAAGATCTCTAGTAGCTTGTTGACTGCTGCACTGCCAAGGTGAGTTAGCATCTCATTGGTGATCAAGTCTGGGCCTGGTGATTTCCTATTCTTCAATTTCTTTAGAGCTACATGTAACTCATGCAGTGTAATAGGCTGTTGCATGGGTCCTGTTGGGGTGGCATTTGTTGACCTCTCCCTTTGTTCTTTTCTTGCTTCTCTTTGCTGTTCGACAGTTATGTATATGTTGCTCTGTTCTTCATAATTGTCAGCTAAGCGATTTTCTGCTTGTTTGCCTGTAATCATTTCTCCATTATCTTTCAGTGTTATCCTTTGTCCTCTGTTGTCCTCATCATTAAGTTGTCTTGTGAGTCTCCATAGTTTGCTTCCATCTCTCTCCAGATTTAGAGCTGCTGTCTTTTCTCTCCAACTTTTCCTTCTTGCCTGTATTTTTGCTTTGAGATATTTTGCTTTCGCCTGCTGAAGCTTCAGGTTGTTGTCATGTAAAGGTTGTTCTTCAGCCTTTTTCCTAGATTCAGACATGTCATCCTGTAGTTTTTGAAGTTGGTTAGTCCAGTATGGTTTGTAGTCTCATGGGCTGCCTGAAGGATACATGCATTAAATTCCTTGACAACATGGTTGATGTCCCTTCCTTTCACTTGCAAATTCTTTATCAGAGTGCTTGTTCGATGTCACCCCATTTGGCCTTCTTATAGTTCCAGCATGGAAGTGGAGATTGAATGCTGATTTTTCAGTTGACAGTGAGGATTATTGGTCTGTGGTCACTGCCTCCTAACTGCTCTCCAACTTCTCTTTTCATATCTCTCTGGATGTCTTCAGTGCAGAAAGCAAGATCTGGAGTGGAGGTGGTGTGCCAACATCTGGAGTAAAATGTTGGAGTTTCATTTGGGTTGTTGACTAGAATCAGTTGATTTTCATCTTGCCAAGTTTCCACTTCTTCTCCACGTCGATCTATGTGGTTGTATCCCCAGCTTTGTGAATGGCTGTTGACCTTGATCACTTGATATTCAGAATCCTGCATGTGCACTGCTGTCTCATAAGCATGGGTGTTGTTCCTGATGAGTGTTAGAATTCCTCCTTTATGTCGGTTTGTGATCTTAATAAAAGAGGCACATCCTTTTAGTGTGTCTAGACACAGTATCTGGGGACCATCTAAATATACACCTGCTAATCAGGAACCACAGGTGCAGGCTGCAGAAAGAAACGACCAATTAATTAAGAAAACACTCCGATTATTATTTCAGTACATGGGTTAATTTATGTACAAACCATAATAGGGTTATCTCAACACTTTGACAATGGTGGTTTATTTTGTTTTAAATATAATATATAATTATTGCTGGCTTACTAGGATGACTATTACTACAGAATATTGCGATAAATCCGCACAAATTAGGTATGTTTTGTTTCTTCAGTTTGAAGACTAATTACTGACGTGACACGTTAGGTATTACGTAACCAACCAGCTCGCCTGAGGGTGTATACACTGGGATGGTACAAAATGGCTGTTACCATTATATATAATAACCGTCACATTTAACCATTTTATTAATTAACTATACGATTATACTTGTTGAATATGCATACCAGGCCTAATGCCTTGATTGTCCCCTCCTTTAAATAAAGCATTTCTTCTTTTTTTTGACAGTCCTGCTTTTCTTATAATATATTAATAGTGGTATTTCCAGTATTTTAGTGGTAGTAAAACATCATCATCATCAACAACAAAAAAGAAAGAAAAAAAAAAGAAGAAAAAAACATCATCCTGTTGTGATATCTTAATAAATTAATACTATTGGTACTAAACTATTTTTTACTGTACAAGATACATATGGTGTTAAAAACCATTGTCATGGTTTTTTCTTATATACATGACATATTATATAATATATTAATAGTAATAAACTATTTTCTGTCAAACTAGGTACATACAGTGGTATTAAAGCATCATCCTGTTCTCTTTGTCCGGCTGGGAAATCATGCAATGATCCATCTGCTACACCAGTCAGCTGTGACCCAGGAACCTACAGCTCTACAGGAAAGGTAAAATATACATTGTAATTGTGACCCTGGAACCTACAGCTCTACAAGAAAGGTAAAATATACATTGTAATTGTGACCCTGGAACCTACAGCTCTATGGGAAAGGTAAAATATACATTGTAATTGTGACCCTGGAACCAACAGCTCTACGGGAAAGGTAAAATATACATTGTAATTGTGACCCTGGAATCTACAGCTCTACAGGAAAGGTAAAATATACATTGTAATTGTGACCCTGGAACCTACAGCTCTACGGAAAAGGTAAAATATACATTGTAATTTTGACCCTGGAAACTACAGCTCTACAGAAAAGGTAAAATATACATTGTAATTGTGACCCTGGAACCTACAGCTCTATAGAAAAGGTAAAATATACATTGTAATTGTGACCCTAGAACCTACAGTACTGTAAAATATATACAGTCGAACCTGGTCTAACGGTCACCTGTACATAACAGTTAACTGTCTATAACGGTCACTATAAATTCCCCCGATGCATTTCCTTCCTTATTTGACTTGTACATAATGGTCACCTGTCCATAACGGCCAGTGGTCACTAATTTTCAGCCAAAATAACAGGTTGAACTTCTATAATGGTCACAAGATGATTATCATGAAGACGTGTGGGTTTTTTGACTTTGGTTATGTCTTTACTTTTTCAATAATCTGAAATTGTTTTAATTAAATGTGTTTATATGGCCATGTCTATAGCTTTGGGTTTATTTTCCCTCAAAGTAAAATTCAATTGTAATTCTCTGATTGTAATTGAAAAACAAATGGACACTGCCGTAACACAGTTACTGGTAGTATAATTCTGCTGAAGGTGGCGGTCATTGAAGATGCCCAGTGTTAGGATTATTTAAGCGAATCATAATCTTATTCAGCTGTTATCAGTGGTCAAACTCCACTGAAGGATTAGCAGTGACATGAAACAAACAAATGAGTCAAACATGCCACATGGGTATTAACCTTCAATTACACAAAATATCTTCTGCAAGTCTATGTTACTGTTTGTAAAATATATTAATGAACACATTTGTATACAAAATGCCACTGAAAAATGGTACTGCTTTAACATTAGAACAGAGAATCATCGTTATTAACAAATCGAAGGCAATATAAGTGCGCAAAAGATCACTAATCATTTTGGTGTAGGATGTTTTCAGATTAATTCTATTTTAAAAAGGAAAGTTGATGATCTGGCCGATTTTAACAATAATGTTTCAGCTAAAAGAAAAAGTCAGAAGAAATCAACAGGCAATGATGACATACACAAACTAGTGTGGGAATGGTTTTAAAATGTTGAACCTGTATATAAGGGTCACCTGTCTATAACGGCCACTTCTGCAGATCCCGTGGGTGGCCGTTATATACAGGTTTGACTGTATATTCTTTTTAAACACATTTGTAAGAACAAATCTGATTAGATATTGATTGAAATCTAAGTGAAGAAGAGATGTATTTTGTTGTGATCTCATGATGACCGTGTTGCTTACTCACATACTGTTCAGATAATTACAACTGCTCTATTTATTTCCAGACTGTCAGCTGCACCCCGTGTCCTGCAGGCTTCGAGTGTCCCACCACCTCGGCCACACCCACAGCCTGTCAATCAGGTTTCTACTCTCCAGCGAACCAGACCGCCTGCCTCCAGTGCCCCACCGGTCAGTCCTGTATAGATCCATCCCAGGCCCCGGTCAACTGTCAGACTGGCCAGTACAGTCCACAGGTAAACAAAACAAAAACAATCAAATCTTGTATCAAAACATTAAGCTGTCTGTTAACAGGGCCATACCCTCTGGGTGAGGAGGGGCTGTTGCCCCCCTGAGTATCTCACTTTTTCTTTATTTTAACTCCAGAAAATAACATAAATTTGTATAGTGTTTCATTTGTTTATAAAAAGTAGTGCCAGACTCCGGATTTTGATCAGGGTATGGCCCTGGTTAATGTTTTTTGAGAAATAGTACTGATATCTTGGGAAAATTATTTGAGGTCTAACATTAATTAGGATGAATAGAAATATGCACAGAGTCAATGTAATGAAATAGTTAAGAAGTAAATAGAACTATGCACAGAGTCAATGTAATGAAATAGTTAAGAGGGAAATAGAACTATGCACAGAGTCAATGTAATGAAATAGTTAAGAGGGAAATAGAAATTGAGTATAAAGCAAGATGTTATAGAACCAATAATTAATTCAATGTTTTAGAAACACTTATGTTTCAAAGTTTCAAAAATATAATTCACCCAAAGATCCACCCAGGATCTAGAGAATATGATATAAGTAGCTGTTAGATATTTACCTTAAAGCCAGGCCTGTAGCATGGTGGACATTATTGGCTGGGCTTAGTTGAATGAGTGCCGAAGGTGTGAGTTATTTGGGGGTTTGGGGGCACGATTCAAAGGTTATTTGCCCATTCTGTAACTCTCGCTCCCTTAATTTTGCTCTGTTAATGTCGCCACAACTTTTACATTCAGTTAAGATGTAAAGGTTATAACAAGACAACAAAAAAAACAGCCAAAATTATTGGGGGTGGACCCGAACCCACCAGCCTCCTACCTGCTGCCTGAAAGCAAATTATTTAAAAACATTAGTGAAAGTGAGTTGGATACACTTTTAAACAACAAATTATAAGATAAATTATATCTAATGAAGATATATGTAATATTCTGTTTCTTAAATATTCTCAAAAACTAGGTTTAAAAGATATTTAAACATCTGATCCAACTAAAACCTATTTATGGTTCTAGCAGTTGCTAGCTTTAAAGGTTATCTGATATCAACAGAAAAATAAGTTTCAGTAGTGCCAATGTTATTGGACATGGTGGCTTTGACATCTGGGTATTTCTCATGGAGTAGTCAATCATAATTATGTCTCTTTGTGTAATATCGCTATGTGATAACAAAAAACTTAAACTGTGTTCTCTCAAACTCGGGACGGGATGTAACCCAGTGAACAAGTGTGATCAGTGTGGGATCGATCCCCATCGGTGGGCCCATTGGGCTATTTCTCGTACCAGCCAGTGCATCACACCTGGTATATATCAAAGGTCGTGGTATGTACTATCCTGTCTGTGGGATGGTACATACAAAAGATCCCTTGCTGTTAATCGAAAAGAGCAGCCCATGAAGTGGCGACAGCGAGTTTCCTCTCTCAATATCTGTGTAGTCTTTAACCATATATCTGATGCCATATAACTGTAAATAAAATGTGTTGAGTGCATCATTAAATAAAATATTTCTTTCTTTCTTTCCAACTCTGTTGTATGAAAACATTAGTATTTCAAACAGTTCTGTCCAAATGATGGGTTTGTTTTTCTTTCTAGGGTTCCAGCACATGCAGCCAGTGCCCTGCTGGTTATGACTGCGATCCTTCCCAGGACTCCCTTCCCCCGTGTAGTTCTGGCAACTACAGCACCGCGGGTCAACGTTGTCAGACATGTCCGCCTGGCTCGTATTGTCCATTCCCGAGTATCGGTCCAATCACGTGCAAGACAGGGACGTACTCCCTCGGTTCTGCTACCACGTGCACCGTCTGTCCAGGAGGAAGCTACTGTGCCTCAACAAGGTTTGTGAAACTTTATGTTAAGGGATCTTGATCCTAAGAATATGGGTAATAAATAGGTAGCATAATCAACTGTATAGTCATTCATTTACATCCATTTAGATCTTGGTTGTCATAATGTCTACAGAAATTCAGGACAGTGTCTTGATATGAGTATTTGGAACACACCAACTTTTCAAATCTTCCGGCTTATAATTCATTGGATGGTAGAAAGAATAAGCTAGCACTTGGTATTGTAGACCAAATTTCAGTTACTGTTAACCATAATGTCTGTATGAAGTACAAAGATGTAATGTCAGTAATGTGAGATTGAATGTCTGTAATATGAGTTTGAATGTCTGTAATGTCAGATTAATGTGAGATTGAAGGTCTGTAATGTGAGATTGAATGTTTGTAATGTGAGTTTAAATGTCTGTAATGTGAGATTGAATGTCTGTAAAAGGAGTTTAAATGTCTGTAATGTCAGATTGAATGCCTGTAATGTCAGATTGAATGTCTGTAATTTGAGATTGAATGTATGTAATGTGATTGAATGTAAGTAATGTCGGATTGAATGTCTATAATGTGAGATGAATGTCTATGTGAGATTGAACGTCAGTAATGTGTGATTGAATGTCTGTAATGTAAGATTGAATGTCAGTAATGTCACATTGAATGTCAGTAATGTCACATTGAATGTCTGTAATGTGAGATTGAATGTCTGTAATGTGAGGTTGAATGTCAGTAATGTCAGATTGAATGTCTGTAATGTGAGGTTGAATGTCAGTAATGTCAGATTGAATGTCTGTAATGTCAGATTGAATCTCTGTAATGTCAGATTGAATGTCTGTAATGTGAGGTTGAATGTCCACAACACAGTTAATTTCCTGACACCAAGGATAAGTGTTTTCCTGTTAGTCTTTATGTGATCCCTTATTTCTGTCGAGCCAGTGCACCACAACTGTTACATCAAAGGCTGTGGTATGTGTTATCCTGTCTGTGGGATGGTGCATTAGAAAAAAGGTAGAGCATTTCCTGTGTGTCAGAATTACCAAGTGTTTGACATCCAATAGCTGATTATTAATTAATCAGTGTGCTCCAGTGGTGTTGTTAAACAAAAACAAGCAAATTATTTCTGTCAAACAGTCTAACATTTAACACTAAACAATATTGTGAATTTAACTCAATTGTAATTTGTCTAGCAATTCTAATATATGTAAAAAATACATTTAAATTTATTAAATTAATTACCTATACTATTTTCCTAACTCCAGCTCTGATGCAGTCCTCTGTAGTGCTGGACAGTTCAGTTCTATAGGCTCCACCTCCTGTTCATCATGCCCCGCTGGTTACTACTGCACCGCAGGCACGGCCACACCCACGGCCTGCACCCCCGGGACCTATGCTGTAGCAGGACAATCTAGTTGCACTGGTTGTCCATCAGGGTACGCCTGTCCATCAACAACCACAGGAACCAGTCAATACCTTTGTCCTGGAGGTGAGTCTTTCTGGGGATTTTCAGTATCATACAAATCTAATTGTTTCTGGCACGAGTCCTTTTGTAGATGGTTTTTTACCTTTAGTGAGCTCCAACAATTGATTTTCTTGAGACAAAGTATCAGAGAAACCACCAACAAAAGGTCGAGTACCAGAAATAGTTTCTAGTTCAAACATCCATATAATTTTTGTATAATTAATGTAAATTTCACTGCATTTTAAGTTGTTTCCTGTGACTCTGCTCACAGCTGTTGCTCATAGAAGGAATTCATTCACTGGTGCGTATTATGTGACATCTCGTACTACTTTTGATTATGGAATAACAGTCAAGTACATTTTGAAATCTATTTGTCCACCAATATTTTTACTTGTCCAAACAACTTGTTGGTTTTATTCAAGTGCAAGGACAACACTTTTGATTACTCATTATAACTGTTTACTTGTCCACTGCTCAATTATTGAGGTAGTGTTGGCTTGTCAGAGCTGATTTTCACCTGTAAGGTCAAATGGACAAGTGCTTATTTCGAATGCTGGAGAGGAATGCATGCCATTGCAAAAGGAAAACCTGAATATAGTACGGCAAAAAGTGTCGTGGAGAAGAATTAAAAACGTAGGCAATTGCAAAGGGTTGCTTTTCTTCTTATGTCAAAAGAAATTAATTTATTTTCAAAAAAACAATGTTCATGGTGGCTGATAAGGACTATAGAGTTCTCTTTCTTCAAATCATCTATTTAATAACCATTTTACGTTTTCAGGAACCTACTCCCTGGGCAACCAGTCGAGCTGTACCCCATGCACCGCAGGATCCGCATGTCCAGACAGCTCAACAGGCACGGCCGTCTCATGTTCGGCCGGGTTCTATGCTGAGACAGGATCGCCAGCATGTCAGCCTTGTCCCGCGGGATGGCAGTGTCCAACAACCGATGGGCTGAGCAATGCACGCTGTCAGACGGGTTATTACTCCCTCGGCAATGCCACAGCTTGCACTGCATGTCCAGTGGGAAAGGCCTGTCCTTCCACAAGCACCGACCAAATCATTGACTGTGCCGCAGGAACGTATTCCGTTGGCAAGCAGACATCATGCACCATCTGCCCGAAAGGGTACGAATGCCCCGATGTCAACGCGAACACGGAAACAAAGTGTTCTAATGGTTATTACAGCGAAGGAGGCCGAGCTGCCTGCGTCCAGTGCCCCGCCGGGTTCAGGTGTCCGACGATTTACGATGACTACAAGATCACCTGTACTCCAGGAACCTTTTCTGAGGCGGGTTCGACTGCATGCACCCAGTGTCCAGCCGGCGAGGAGTGTCCTAAGAACAACCAGACGGGAACACCTTGTGCCGACGGGTTCTACAGTCTGGCCGGTCAGACAGCCTGCTCTCCATGTTCAGCTGGTTATCAGTGTGTCACCAAGAACATCAAACCAGTCATTTGTCCGGCAGGCCAATACAGCAATGCACAGGCCATCATCTGTACCAACTGTGATATCGGTTACGCCTGTCCTGAAGGTAGCAGGCGAAAAGACCCACCAGCAGCGTTATGCCGGCTTGGATACTTCTGTCCTGATGGTAAAGCAGAAACCAAATGTCTTGCCGGCACGTATGGTGATGTCAGAGGCTTGACAGCAGCTACCGATTGCAAGGACTGTCCTCAGGGCTACTACTGCCCAGAAGGAACGGCTGGTCAACCGACCTCCAATCTCATTTGTCCCAAAGGTCACTTCTGCCCGACAAAGACAGCAGACTACAAAGAAAATCCATGTGCAGGAGGAACGTTCTACAACGACCTTGGTGCTGTTGCTCAGACAGAGTGTAAAGACTGTTCTCAGGGACGATTCTGCCCTGCCGGTACCCCTGATGACTGGCACGACTCCAACGAGTGTCCTAGGGGAAGTTACTGTCCTGTAAAAAGTGCCAGCCCCACACCTTGCCCCGCAGGAATGTACACCGCCGAGACTGGATCGACCGGTTTGGAATTCTGCCGCATATGTCCGGCTGGACATTACTGTGAATCTGGAACCCCAACACCTACGCCGTGCGACAGAGGATCTTTTAATCCTTACACAGAACAGAACAGCTCTGCGAATTGTGCCCCCTGCACCTCCGGTTTTGCCTGCACATCATTTGGACTCACGGAACCAAACTACCCTTGTTCTCCAGGCTACTACTGTCCTGGAGGGAACTTCCTACCCAACCAGACTGAGTACGCATGTCCTGCTGGCACGTTCACCAACTTCAACAACCTGACGTCCATCGACCAGTGCCAGGATTGCCAAGTGACTGTAGCTTGTCTGATAGGGACTGGAGGACTCCAGAAACCTCCTGTGTCCTGTGCTAAGGGTCACTACTGTCCTGTGAAGACCGGTTCACCAACTCAGTTTCCATGTGCTGCCGGGACCTGGACGAATCTCACTAACCTTGCCAATCAGAAGGGATGCTATCCGTGTCCGGTTGGCTACTACTGTCTAGAGGGATCTCCTGCACCAACCGATGTCTGTGCTAAAGGCCACTGGTGTCCAATCAGTAAGTTGAGCAACTCGATGTAGGTTGTTCATGTAGTGTATTGCCTTGACTATTGGTCCCTATATCAATGAAGTGTTTATTCTTACATCCATAAATTTTCATCTGAATGCATGTCTAAAAACAAAATTGTTTATAAAATAAAAAAATTATAGTAACTATCACATCTTTAAATGTTCATCCCAAAGCATTAAAAAAAGTTTAATTAAAAAAGAAGATTATTATAAAAATGTAATTTTAATAAAAAAAATTCTAGAACTAGAATAATCTCAAATGTTATTAACAAAAAAAAAATGTCTCACCAAATCAGTTCTATTTCTCTTATTTCTTTCCAACAGTATACAGTCAGACCTTGTTACAATGATCGCCGTTACTACGACATTTACACCATCTGACCACAAATTGTCGGGAACAAATGTACATCAGTTTTATTCTGTTCATTACATCAGAATTTATACCTTCCGACACTGACAGAGCAAATTAGGGAAAAATGTGCAATCGACATCTGAAACGACATTACATAATACCAGATGCTGTCGTAAGCTGGCAGTACACCCACAGCCACTTAGAATCATTGATCTTGTAGTAAGCTGACTGTGTCATTTACTGTCTGAGCTACCAAAGTCTGCGAAATCTGTTGCAACTAAGCCTTTAGTTAACCAATTAAAGGATTAACTTCGAACCGTAAAGTCTACTATTTTCCTGAAATTTTGTAAATGAAACCAATCAGAAACACCTTTCACCAAACAATGGTTAGACTGATGGTGAAAGTGCCTTGTTTAATATATTTAGTGATGTTTTTAAAATACATATTTGATGTATGTACGTGTATTTGTTGTTTTTAATAATAATTACAATGCATTAATTTTTTAAATGCCATTCAGTCATCAGTTAATATTAATTAGTATTTTTAGTTAAGTTATTTTGGCAATGGAGATAACTGATGACAATTCGATACACCGACAAAGTGACCCAGGGACGAACATGGTCGTTGTAACGAGGTCTGACTGTATAATAGTGTTTAGCATGCCAGATATATTAGTGACATAATGTCATAATTTCAGACACGGAGTATGCAACACAACATCCCTGTCATGCTGGTTCCTATAGCAACAAGACTGGAAACATTCGGTGGGAGCAGTGTGAAGATTGCCCCCCAGGTCACTACTGCCCGGAGGCTTCAATCCTGCCGACCGGTTGCCCTGCGTGAGTATTATTTGTCTAGCATTTGCCACGAGTCTGGGACGGGATGTAACCCAGTGGGATCGATCCCCATCGGTAGACCTATTGGACTATTTTTCATTCCAGTCAGTGCACCACGACTAGTATATTACAAAGTTGTGATATGTGCTATCCTGTCTGTGAGATGGTACATATAAAAGATCTCTTGCTACTAATGAAAAAATGTGTTTCGACTCTTCAGTTTGTCTCCAATTCAACCAATCGGATATCAACATTTTAGTCATCTTAATCATGAAGATAACACCAAAAACCTGTCTTAATAACAATTAAGTCACATGACCAAAATTACACAATTGGCCAAACATCATCGCCAAGAGTTGTACGAATGATGTCAAAACAACTGACACAAACACGCAATGAGGCTTGCCCCGCCCATATCAAGTAATGAACCAATGAAATGCCGTCTAAATTGGTTAGAATGCTTAAGACGTTTCTTCAGAAATAAAAACGGGTTCTGAAGAAAAGTCTTAATGCCTTCTTACCTATACATAGAGTGAAACTCCTTTAAATCAGATGGCCACAAAACCCAATTAAAAAGTCCAGTTGTATGGGGTATTCAGTCTATAGAGAGGTTCTGTTGTGTTCTGATATTTAAAAAGAGATATGAAAACTGTCCAATTTTGTGGGAATTCCAGTTTACCGAGGATCCGGTTTTGAGGGGTTTCATTGTATATCATAAGTACATGTTACTCATTACAGAGGGACGTATTATGAGAATGAGAAGGCGGAGAAGGTCCAGGACTGTGTCGACTGCAAGGCCGGCTTTTACTGTCCGGGTCTGAGCAACACTGAACCGTTACCGTGTGAAAAGGGAAACTACTCTGACTCGGGGGCTGCAGTGTGCACACTGTGTGAAGCTGGGTATTACTGTGACCAGAATGCCACCAGCAAGACTTTCATGTTGGCAGAACGCATATGTCCTGCAGGTTAGTGATTTAACAGCCAGGGCAGTGTACTTAGAATAATAATATTAACAAAGTATCCCTGCAGGGGGCAAGGTCCCAGCAGGGATACTTTGTTTTAAAACATTTTTATTAACGGTTGCTGTTAATTAAATATGAAAGTTAATTTTAATTTTAAAGAAGAAGTAATAACAGTTTATTTAAATTAAAGAAAAAAAAACTACAACAGTTTTAGAATAAGTAATGAGAGAAGACCTGCGAAACCATCATTTGTGATGTAGACATGAAATATTGTTTAGTTAGTCTTTGTTTACTTACAGCGGGCAGCATAGCCCAGTGGTACAGTGCCCACCTGATGCGCGATCGGTCTAGGATCGATCCCCGTCAGCTAACCACTGGGTTTTTTTCCTCGACATAACCATATGTCCGACGCCGATATAACCGTCAATACAATGTGTTGAGTGCGTCGTTAAACAAAAAAATACACAAAAAACAAATTGTTTACTTACACCCCAG
>JAECMU010131920.1:2041-13449 GCA_016106625.1 Dracogyra subfuscus
CCTACCAAAAACGATTTTGTATGCACCTTATTAACACCATGTCCTTCAATATCTGTGGGGAAATGCACATCCAATATCACTTGTTCAGACCTCGCCGTTTCATTCCCCTATATGGGGTTTTTTTTCTGGCTAGGTCTGCTTGTTCATTTTTATTCATAGACTATATGTCACACTAATAATTTATTCGTAAGCACACCCATACACACTATGCATAACATAAATATATATGACATATTTATACATACACATAATAAATTATCCATAGTTTATCATATAATTATACATGCACATAATACCTTTGTCCACATGTAGTTATATATTCATCGCATAATAATAAATTGCAGTATATTATGGAGAGTGATACGTAGATCTATTAAAATAATCGTTTCGATGAGTTGTTGCTGCTAATAGATATTTACACAATTGTGTTAACTGCTTTACGTAATAAATGGACAGTAATTGTATTAGTTTAAAGTGAAAATCGTTGGGTATAATAATATGGTATAATATATCTACCCTTCAGAGTACGATAAAACAGACAAACTAATCTTTCTGATCTTTGAACAGCTAAGTTTCTTTCTAAAGCTAGTGTCGTTAGTATCGTATATTATACATACACCCATGATTAAAGTGACAGACCCCACTTTTTAAACACTACGGCATAGTTTTCACTACCGGTTACGTTTTTGGTAAGGACATTATTTCGATTTTATTGTTTAGATTATACTTTTCCGTACATCCAAATTGTTTCTGTTCATCCTGGAGTTTCTAATAACACACAAGGAGCGGGACGTATCCCAGTAGTAAAGCGCCCGCTCGATCTGTAATCGATCCACGTCGGTGGGCTCATTGGTCTATTTCTCGTTCCAGCCAGTGCACCACGACTAGCATATCAAAGGCCGTGATATGTACTAACCTGTCTATGGGATAGTGCATATATAAGATCCCTTGCTGCCAATCAAACAGGGTATCCCATGTAGTGGTGACAGCAGGTTTCCTCTATCAATATATGTGTAGTCCTTAACCATATGTCTGACGCCATATAACCGTAAATAAAATGTGTTGAGTGCGTCGTTAAATAAAACATTTCCTTCATTCTTTCTAATATCACATAATGCATTTTTCAAATTTTAAAACTCGCATATACATCTGAGAAGTAACAGATATGAAGACAAGCTCTATTCTATGTGTAAGGCTATATCCCCGTTTCAGCATCATAGACTCCTGTTTTACGCTACTGTAATTCTATCCCAATATGTTATATGTTGGTAGAATAATCGAATTTAGTGTCATTTTCACGGGCTGAAACTGCGTCTTTAAGCGCTGCATGATAATAATATTATAATATATTTATTCTCACTTCAGAATGCGACGATTAGAAGCGTCAGGTATCTTTAACTACTGGTGGTACGTGCACATGTCCCAGCTAAAACACATCACCTGTCCGTCCAGGCAGCGGTCTGTGAGTTCAAGCATCACGCTGGATGACATCAAAAGCGGATTCGTTCTTCTCGGAGTTGGCATCGGAACCGCAGTTCTGTCTCTCGCCGCAGAAGTTCTGAAGAAGAAGTTGATGCGACAGAATTCTATTTGAATAGCAGCTGTTACTGCCGAGATGAAACATAAGAACAGTTTTATGTCGTGCACACGACGAAGTTGACAGTAACATGTGTTAGTGCGACAGTAAACACGGCTGACTGTCCCCGGTGATTTGATCTAATTTAACTGAAGGCCGAATTTACAATTAATGTTAATGTCTGACACGCATTTAAGTATATAGTTACAAAGCGTAAAAACCTGCGTTTAACAAACAGCAGGTTTCGTAATTTCGTCCTTATGTGTACTTTTGTTTCGCAAAGATCAAAATAACTACAAGCTACCCTCAGAACACAAAACAAAAGCAACTGCACATTTTATATTAGCATATAGGTTACCATTATAAATAGGCTAAACAATATTTTAAATTACATAAAACACACCATTTACTCTGGAGAAAAATAAATGCGTCTGCCTTTCTGCGCACACTGTTAGAGTGGGGAGTTATTATTATTTATTATTATTATTTGTTTAACGACGCACTCAACACATTATAAGTACGGTTATATCGGCGTCGGACATATGGTTATGTCGAGAAAAACCCCAGTGGTTAGCTGACGGGGATCGATCCTAGACCGACCGCGCATCAGGCGGGCACTGTACCACTGGGCTATGCTGCCCGCTGAGTGGGGAGATGCACACTACTTGTACCATTATAATTATCGCAAAGAGAATCGATTTGATGTGAAGCAACATGTTACGTTCGTATGCACCATGCCGGATGCTGTTTTCCCTTTGAAGTAAAAATTAATTCAGTGCCATACCTAGTCTAAAATAAGGGGGAAGGGTGGCAGTATGAAAAAAGAAAGATAGAAATGTTTTATTTAACGACGCACTTAACACATTTTATTTACGGTTATATGGCGTCAGACATATGGTTAAGGACCACACAGATATTGAGAGAGGAAACCCGCTGTCGCCACTTCATGGGCTACTCTTTCCGATTAGGAGCAAGGGATCTTTTATATGCACCATCCCACAGACAGGATAACACATATCACGGCCTTTGATATACCAGTCGTGGTGCACTGGCTGTGACGAGAAATAGCCCAATGGGATCGACCCCATTCCGACCGCGCATCGAGCTAGCGCTGTACCACTGAGCTACGTCCCGCTCCGTAGTACAAAAAAAACAAGGGTACACTAATTGAGACCGGCCTCTATGGCCTAGTGGTTAAGCCACTGAACAAAAGACTGGTAGGTACTGGGTTCAATTCCTTGTAACGGCTCCCATACAAAGCGAGTGTAACAACCCACTGTCCTGAACAGACAGTCCAGATGGATAAGGCGTGTGCCCAGGACAGCGTGCTTAAACATTAAATGGATGAAAATAAGTATAAATGAAAATGAAGTATCAGAGGGTTTCCAAAAAAAACACAAAAAAACAACAAACAATTCTGAGGTTTCAACTGCCTACCCCGTTGCGCCGCCTAGGTACGGCCTTGTAAGTTAATAATTTATTTTAAACATTACCTTAGCGACTTGATCTTTTAACCTTTACAAATCAATTTTTGCTCACAATAACAGTATAATTAAAGATAAGTGAAACAAGACATCTAATATACAGTTGTACGGTGTTTGTTATTTAATACTCAGTGAGGGACGGGACGTAGCCCAGTGGTAAAGCGCTCGTTTGACACGCGGTCAGTCTGGGATCTATCCCCGTCGGTGGACCCATTTGGACTATTTCTCATTCCAGCCAATGCACTACGATTGGAATGACGTCACTGCATACAAAGCTGTTTAGGGCGGGAGGTAGTCCAGTGGTAAAACCCGTAAATTTGTATTATCGGTCTGGGATTGATCCCCTTTGATGGATCCACTGAGCTATTTCTTGTCTCAGCCAGTGCATCACGACTGCTATTTCAATGAGCGCGGTATGTGCTAACATTGCTGTGGGATGCTGATAATAAAAGATCCCTTTATAATAAATTTTGAAGAAAGAAAAAAATAATAAAATAATAATAATAAAAATAAAAGATCCCTTGTTAATAATAGAAACTTGTAGCGCGTTTCCAAATATATATACCATCCAGTAGCCAATGATAAATAAATCAATTTGCTCTAGTGGAGTCGTTAAACAAAACAAACGTCAACAAAACTCTTAATATATTAAACAAATAATTTAGAATTCTATAACGTTGACTACTGTAGAAGTAAATATATTTTTCAAATAATTATAAATCTTGATTAAAAACACAATGGTTTTTACGGTATGTCACTGCTATAAAAAGAAAACAAATCGTACAGTCACTAAAGCCAAATCTTCTTTTGGTGTGGATTTGTTTGTCACGTAACAAACATTAATTACGCACAACTTCATTAGCGCTGTACTATATCGATTGCATGATAACAGATACCAAAATACTTATGTTATACCATGTTTAATGTGCTATGATATGCTATTTGTATGCTACAACATGCACTATTATACACTAGATGACATATTTGAAACGTCGTTCTGTTTGCGTGTCGGTTACGTAACTTGAAATTCACTTGAACCACCAATCGGTGTCATAGTGAATCGTTACCTCTTAAAATAAAAACAGTTGCAAACTTAAGGACACCCAATACGTTATGCACATATTCCAAAGATGTTGTTTTAAACTTAGTTTTGGACATTTGAGGCACAGTACACCAGAAGTCAAAGAGTAACTCACCGGTTACGTAAATATATTGCATGTAAACGAAAAATCGGTTAGTTAGGTAAAATCACGTGCAACGACTTCTGGTTATCTGAGATTTTGAAATATTCCCCTCCTGTATACGTCTAAAAAGCAGCCTACTTAAAACACAGTATAACTGTTAGATATTCACTTCCATCTGGGCAGCAATCAGTTCCAACTTGTGATAAAATGTTCCAAATGCCAGGCTTAATACAATCTAAAAAAAATCATATTCCATTCTCATGCTAATTCTAGTACCTTTGGAAGTTATTTACCAGTGTCCGAGGATTCTGTTCAATAGTTCCAAACCTAATAAGGACGATTGGCCTTCCCATCTTCAATTACGTTTTTAGGATGTTCAGTTTGATCAAGAGTCCCCAGAAGTTTCATCCATTTTGTGGCAAACAGACTCGCTGGCCACGGAGTACAAGGGAGACGTCATTGAATTGTGTTTCATAAATGTGAAATTTAATCATAGAAGGAGCCAAGTCGTGAAGTGGCTTCATAACGACCCTTTATGAAACCAGTCATTTGGAGATAAACTCGTTCTCCGGCTTCCCGAGCAACTCGTTTCTCTAAGGCGGCTTAACCACGGCGAGCAGAACTTGGCATGTTGGCTGTTTCGTAATCAAGTTATAACCAATCCACTTTATTGGCCCGCGGTTAAAGGTTGATCGAAGTTCAATGGTTAATTCAAATAATTGTCTGTTTGGGATCAAGTTCCGTAGCTGGGAGGAAGGACGAGCTGAAGTCAATCATACATAGTTAAACATTTTTATTGTTACAATCGAACCGAGAGCTTGGGCTATTTTCTGTTCACAAATAGTAATGGACCTCCAACTGAAATGGAAGTGGTGACAATTTCTTTTGACAACACTTGGAAGAACAAAAAATTAGTGTTAACATAATTTCGCTTACTTCATCACCACGTTATTTTGTTGTCGATAAGTTCTAAATATTGAAGCTTAAAATATTGACGGTAAGGAATTAAGTGTAGACAGAAAAACAAGAACAAGTGACGTACTGTACTGTGGCCTAAAGAATGCGTGTTTCCAGAAACCCGGCCTTACCTAGAAAAAGGACCACCCTAATTAGTTTCGATCAGTGGCGGATCTAAGGTGGGCTTGGGACCTGTGTCGCCCTAAATTGGGCGACAGTTTTCCCGTTGGAGAATCCGAGGAATCCATTCGGGAACGTTTGTGGCCTTCAATCATATGTCATTGTCCCACACACACATACACACGCTAAATTGATTTTCTAGATCAGCCACTGTCGATGTTATTATTATTATTATTAAAAACAATTTATATGTATATGAAAAGAGTATTTGGAACCATAGCGTTGAATATAGTTTTTAAAGTATTCAAAAGCCGAGCTACCTTTCTTAATATTTTGCGACACGTTAGCGGAAACACGTGTTTAAAAGGACTATTCACAAATAACCCACACGCTTTAGACTAGATTCGTGGAGAGAAGGATGGGTCGTAATGGTGGGATGGTTTATTCTAGACCTTAAAATATTTTATGTATTCATTAAACAAGAAACTATTGTCCAGGTTTTCGCATTAAGAATTACCTATAAGTGGTTCATCAAAGATATTCGACACAAAATTATACTATACAATTTAATGTAAGTTAATAGTCAGTAAACATATATTTTATATGCAAGGGCAGTTCGCCATGAGACTATTATTACACTGAACTCGACAGAATGTTCAATGTCGTGACACAGTCTGTGAAAATAATTCAGAACAATTCAGGTCCATTCTAGAACTGAAAGCCATATCATGTAGTTTGTTGCGTATCTCGTAAGGTTTAATTAGTTTCTTCCCTTTTTAGAACTCTTGAGGAAAAGAGTGGTAATATTTCAAACTCCAACTTGTTATTTGTTTTATTAGAATAACGTCACACAGGCTACTCTATTCTTTCAAAATAAAAAGGTAAACATAGGTGGGTTTGTTTACTGAGCTATCTTAAAATATAGTGACGAGATACCTAATATTTAAAACTACAAAGAGTCAACTGACAAGATTCGGACCTACTGCATCGGCTCGCATGACTTTTGATAGCCTGCGACCGTAACCATTCGGCCACTGGATATTCTGTCAAAAGTCGACTGTCAAATGCTTGCTTTTTATTGCATATACTAGTACTATAGTTTGACACCCAACAGACGATGTAGTTTTCATGTTGGTTTGTTATTAAATCTTCATTTATTCAGTCAAATGTTTGGTTTAAAGGAGGACATAATAATTATTATTCATACATTTATAAGTATTGCCACTCATTTGACAAATTTAAAGCTGCTCAAAACAGAACTATGTGGATCTTTATTCAGTTGATTGAAAACATATTTTATTGTACAAAGAACAAAATAATCAGGTGCAAGTTTGTCAATTTACGAGGCCCTCTTCTTTATACATACATGATACATGGCCACTTATATTACACAGCTGAATATTTAAATTGCTTTATTCATTTGTGATGACATCACTAATGATGTTTTGATATAGATGTATATGTATAGTTATTAATGTTTTTGTTTATATATTACATACCAAGATAATGCATAAAACTGATATTATACGTAAAGTGACTATTCTGTAGTTTGCTGTATTGTACGATGTTTTCGGCTAATAAACATTTGTAAAGACTAATATTACGTATTACATATATTATGTTGTTTAGAATATCGGTATATTCATCTTGTTTCTGGTAGTCCTAGTAGTTATAAGTAGCCCAAGATAGATTTGGCATCCCATACGTTTGACCAATTGAACGATGAGAAACATGTTTAATATACAGCTGTTCATAATGTATTTTATTTGAATTTAAATATGAAATTGCTCATCTCGAGATAAACCAAACCACAGTATGTTGAAGAATATTCAGTAACGATTGTAAAATATGCTACATTGACGGCAACCGCGTATGCACACCAAAATGTTCCTAATTGGGACATCTTGGGTAGTTTGGGGGCGAGGTTTATCTTGGGGTGCTTGCGTCGTAGGATCCGTTCAACTGATTGGGTTTTTCCCTCGTTCCAACCAGTAGACCACAAGTGGTCAAATGCAGTGGTATGGGCTTTCCTGTCTGTGAGCAAGTGCATATAAAAGATCCCTTAAAAAATGTAGAAGATTTCCTCTATTGACTAGTCAGAATTACCAAATATTTGACATTCAATATCATTGTCTTCTAGTGGTGTCGTTAAACAAAACAAACTTTACTTGGGTAGTTGGGACATTTAGGGCTACTACAACCCTCCCTCGCATCCACACGCATGGTCATTTATTACATACACAGTACAGCGCGTAGTTAAAACTACATGTAGCTAGCAGCACTGTTAACATTTGATTCGACATACCATAGCCATTATTTACAGATTTTTGTTAACCGTATTCACCATCATCATACACACACCGCAAAAGCTTTCACCAACATGACAGCAAATTCTGGGGATAAATAGATGATTGTCGCATTATACTGCGCCTCAAAGTTAAGATAAAATACATCCAGATGCCTTAATGCCAATAACTAACGAGCGCGACTCACTATAGGTGGGATCACTGGAGCTCCAGCGAGCTGGCTGATGGCTAATGGCGGAATACGGAGCTGGAATGAGATTGCATATTCAACCACCTCAGTTTACATGTACACTTGATATACAGTGGCGGGTCCAGAAAATCCACTGGAGGGGGTCTAATGACGTTCCCGAAGGAATTTCTCCGATTCTTCAGCGTAATTTGTTTGTTTGTTTTTAAAATAAAATAAAACTCTAATTAGATCTGCCATTTGTATAAATGCCAGTGTTTCAGCGACATTTTGATTTCATGTACTGACTTCAAAATGAAATGGAATGTTCTTTCAAAAAATGTTTTAGAACGGTATGCTGGACCTTATTTTTCACAAAACGCATTTTTTGCACGTGAAGGATCCGGGCGCTATGAAATACAGTGAAATAAAACAGTACATAGGTACGTGTGCGTTGTTCGTACCTCCCTCTACAATCTGCCATTTAGTTTGGTTTTGTTATTTTGTCAATAAAAAGGTTCAAAACCGATCGTGCAGCATTTTGTTTTAATTGTTTTTAAGGTGATATTTGATTATTATTGAACAACAATATAGAGACGAAAAAATATTTGAACTATTTTTAGGCCCTGCTACCGCTGATACTATTAATACTCTTACTACTATTATCACTAGATACTACTATAAGTACTACTATCACTAGCTACTGCTACTACTAATATTACTACCTACTAGTATTAATACTATTTCTACCTACTACTACTACCTAATATTATCACTACATGTACCTACTACTACTATTACTACCTACTACTATTATTACTACTGCTATCAGCGGGCAGCATAGCCCAGTGGTACAGTGCCCGCCTGATGCGATGTCGGTCTAGGATCGATCCCCGTCAGCTAACCACTGGGGGTTTTCTCGACGCCGATATAACCGTAATTATAATGTGTTGAGTGCGTCGTTAAAAAACAACAACAAACAAACAAACAAATACCACTGCTATCACTAACTACTGCTATTACTACTACTACTACTACTAGTATCCCTACCTACTACTATTAATACTACTATTTATCAATACCTACTACTATTAATACTATCACTACCTACTACTATTATTACTACTATTACTACATACTACTACTACTACTACGTCTACTTACTACTACTACTACTGCTACTACTACTATTTCTACCACTTCTACTATAACTGCTGCTGCTGGATG
The DNA here is from genome assembly GCA_016106625.1 of Dracogyra subfuscus. Taxonomy (NCBI): domain Eukaryota; kingdom Metazoa; phylum Mollusca; class Gastropoda; order Neomphalida; family Peltospiridae; genus Dracogyra; species Dracogyra subfuscus. The sequence goes on from JAECMU010131920.1 coordinate 11,062, forward strand.
GAATCATTCCGATTCCATCCAGAACTTATTTTACAATTTTTACGTGACACTGAGTTTTATTTAAAATTTTAAGTTGATCTATCTGTGATATTTGTATTTTTACACAATCCTTTACAATGTGTTTTTCTTTACCAGTTGCATTTTTATATTGATGTGATTTAGCATTTATTGTTTTCCCCGTTACCATAGTTTGACATCCAATAGCCGATGTATTTTTCGTGCTGGGGTGTCATTAAACATTCATTCATTCATTCATTGCTGCTGCTGCTGCTGCTGCTGCTGTTGGTACTACCGCTTATACTATTACTACTGCTACTGATTATAATCATACGACTAGTACTACTACTACTGTTATTACTATTACTACTTCTACTATCACTACTACTATTATTACTACTGATACTATTACTACTACCACTATTACTACTACTACTATTACTACAACTTCTACTATTACCCCTACCACTACCACTACCACTGCTACTGCTACTACACACAGCAGTGTCACAGCTCACAGTCTGTTTGAACGTGACTCCTCGTTTCATCACTGTAATCCAGCGACCCAGCGATGATATAGTATCTAATTTCATGTAAATAGCTAATACGCGTTCTGTTGGGGGCTGGGTGGTCTCCGGGGACAAACCCAGGAAATTAGATTCATCGGCCCAGAGAACTTCTCACAGAGAAGGAAAAAAAAGTGAAAACTTAGTTCCATCGATCCGTGACAGCAACAGCGAGTTTTCAGCCAGAGGAATGCTAATGGTTTGTATTAGGAGTAAATGGCGGACGCGTTTTCTAATTACGTTTTTCACTCTTCTTTTCTGGCCTATTACTTTTTAACACTCACGCACACAAATAGAGAGTGCCTGGCTGACTGAATGCATTTTTAACGGCACCCCAGTACAAAATATACATAGGCTATGGTGTGTGTGTGTGTGTGTGTGTGTGTGTGTGTGTGTGTGTGTGTCCATAGACAGGGAGACGGATACATACAAATACACGCATACATACATACATACATGGATGTCTGAATAGTTCAGAACGCATCGTGGCTATCAATTTGCGGGCGATTCGGTGCCATAGGTTCGAGTCCCAGCAACGGCATGGGAACATTTGTGAGGCCAGAAAGGATTTAACTATCCCCTGCGCCAGTGCGTTAATATCTATGTATGTAATAGTCAACCTCGACATACATGCAATATATATATATTCATACATCGATACATACAATATATAGATATTCATACATCGATACATACACACAATATATAGATATTCATACATCAATATATGCATACATACATGCATGCATGCATACATACATACATACATATATGCATAAATGCATACGTATATACATACACCCCCCCCCCACACACACACACACATCACCCTACATACATACATACTCTTACACATACACGGACATACATACATACATACATACATGCATACATATGATTGAGTTAAAGAACATTCATTTTAAGAATGACTCGATGGCTGAGAAGTGCGAGTGATTCATTGCCGCAGGCAAAGGCATGGGACAATTTGTGAGGCCAGAAAGGATTTAATTATTCCCTGTGCCGGTGTGTTAATATCTATATAATATGTAATAGTCAAACCCGACATACATACACTATATAGATAGTCATACCTGCATCATAGTAGTGATACATACATAAATAGGTGCATACATACATGCATACGAAACTGGTCAAGGAAAAAAAGACGTAAGTATATTTTCGAAATTATTTGCTTTTTTCCCTTAGTATTTTATAAGAGATATCACGGGCCAAATGTACAAATACTGTTTGCTTTTTAGCAGCAGGTGTTTAAGCATTGTAAATGGACTTAGTTACACGCGTGTAAGACATAAACAGGTGTTTAAGCATTGTAAATGTACGTAGTTACACGCGTGTAAGACATAAACAGGTGTTTAAGCATGGTAAATATACGTAGTTACACGCGTGTAAGACATAAACAGGTGTTTAAGCATTGTGAATGTACGTATTACACGCGTGTAAGACATAAACAGGTGTTTAAGCATTGTAAATGTACGTAGTTACACGCGTGTAAGACAAACAGGTATTTAAACATTGTAAATTTACGTAGTTATACGCGTGTAAGACATAAACAGGTGTTTAAACATTGTGAATGTACGTAGTTATACGCGTGTAAGACATAAACAGGTGTTTAAACATTGTAAACGTACATACAAGCGTGTAAGACATAAACAGGTGTTTAAACATTGCAAATGTACGTAGTTATACGGGTGTAAGACATAAACAGGTTTTTAAACATTGCAAATGTACGTAGTTACACACGTGTAAGACATAAACATGCCTTTAAGCATTGTAAATGTACGTAGTTATACGCGTGTAAGACATA